>JAVTVY010038529.1:0-174392 GCA_036873755.1 Hanleya hanleyi | reverse complement strand
TTCCTTCAAATCCAGTGAAGGTGGATATATATCCCTCACTGCGTCATTTATATAACGATTATCTACAGCGAGAAGATCGTCTATATATCGTTCGGTGAATGAGAAGGGACGGGCTTTGCATTGGTCGGTTTTTGAAAGCGCCTGCCTATAGTCCTGTTCATAAGAGAACAGATATAGGTCAGCCAACAGGCGTGCACAATTAGTACCCATTGGAATACCTATATGATGTTGATATATTGTGTTGCCAAATTTCACATAGATATTTTAATGAGAAATTCAAGCAACTCTATATATAAACAAAGAAACATCCCATGAATGATATCTCTTGTATGTAGTAGAGCTAAAGAATGCTTTATGGCTTCTGACATTAATATATCTACGATCAGTTTTCTCGAACACAGATACTATTAATGAACTTAGACGGTCAATAAGGTCACGATGAGGATTTGTGGTATAGAGTCGAGAAATCCCATGTGGATCCATGTCTGTACGGTATGTGACCTTTAGCATCAAGTTCTTTCGTAGGACATTTTGAGTTTTTCAATATCCACATACATTCAATGCCGGAGATTTTAGAAATAGTGGCGCAATACCTTTCCTAAAATGCTTTTACCTCTTGCAGGGCCCTTGTCAACAGGGTTGAAAAGTTTGGTGGTGCAGCTTCTAGAACCAGCCATGAATCTAACTTTGTATGGTGATTTATGCATTTTGGGAGTCCAGCATACGTTTGGTATGTCGTTATGATTGGTTGGAAGACAAATACCTTTTTCCCTGAAAAAGGTTTTGTGATGTTAAATAAATCTTCCGGAGTAAATGCAGTTTGGGAGTAAGTAGACGTATTTGATGATGATATGTTTTTAACCAGCACCTAATATTTACATATGAATATTATATTATTTGGAGCTTTGTCTGCTGGGACTATGACGAATTTACTCTGAAGATTTGCTAGAACTTCTTGCGAATTGAGGTTTCTCAGTACTTGTTTTACGTCTGTCAGTATGGCGGATTGTTTCAACGACCTTGCGCTTGGTGAGGGCCAGACAATCAGCGAGTACTGTAGGTTCAACTTGTTCTCGCTTAGACCAATCAATAAAGTACTGTTCCAATGCAGACAGGACTATCTTCTGGTCGGCCTTCAGATTTATTCTTCTCGACTCTCTATATTCAGGTCCCTTCATCAGGAGTAATCTTAGGTCCTTATCACTTACTATATCAAGGTTCCCATGTTTGCATGGTGTATAGATAAAGTTTGACGATTCACAGTCACAATTATAGCCTTCCGACATGTATAAGTTCCAGTCAAACTCGTTGACAGCATTGGAGTAATTGAATATTTTGGTGGCTATAGATTTAGAATATTTATATGAAATGCAAGGTGGTTCTGTGAACTTAAACTAGTTCGCTACAGCGTTGCTTACCTCTGGATCATTCAGAATTCGAGGTAAGTTAATAATGTCCAGTCCTTTATCTAAGTAGTTCAGTTTCAAGGAAAGCCGATCTTGGGATGTTTCGATTATGTTCATTAGACGATACAATCGAAAATACGCTATATCTTGACATACTTTAGTGAGTTTGAGTGGTATTATATTTCCTGTAGATGCAGATTGTTGTATATCTCTGGCTATATGATTTAAAGCTCACAGGTAACGCATACAAAACTGTACCCACTAAGTAATTTAAAGTGATACGATTGTGAATCATCGCACTATTAAACTTTCTCCAACCATGACTGCGATGTCTCCCTTGATGGGATTTAAATAGCTGGGTAATATTGGATATATTTGAACGGCGGTTTGTAACATTACCGAACCCATTATCATTTAAACCAAACAGAAACACTGACCCAAGCTCTAGCATCCAGAATAGTTTCCGCTCTCGGATTTTTCAATCAAGGGGAGATCCTTCGTAGATGGATAGACGACGTCTATGACCCGAATACTATCCCAGTCATGGTCGCGTCCAGAAAAATGCTTACGCAATTGCTTTTTCCTAACGGATTTTCTGTGACCATTCACCCTAAGATGTAGTCTTTGAGTGGTCTTGCCAACATACTGTTGACCACACTTCTTACAGGAAACTAAATAAATACAGTTCGTAGTATAACAACTAAGATCAACATACGAGTTTACAGAATATTAACAAGTTAACGCAGAACTAAATGAAGCTGAAGTATTAAAGAGTGGACACGTGAGACATCCATGGTGTCCAAACATAGAAATCTTGAAATTATTACATGTAGAATTCGGTGCTAAACAATCATCAAGCGCAATGTTACAAGGTTTGATGTCGTGACCTTGCTTTGCTGTCAGAAATATATCTGCCATTTGGATTGAAAAAGGTCTTAGTGCATTTCGAACTATTAGAAACTCGGCCGAGGAACCGAGTGAACAGACAAGACTGTTGTCTGTTAATAAGAATGTCGGTACGAGTGGTTCTACTTGACTGATTACTGGTACTCAAGAAACTGCATGTACACAGTTTATAGTTCTGTCTCGAGTACTGTTCCTATAGCGCGCCGAAGACGTGGTGAGGATAAACGCTGAATTACTGTATGAGTGATTCAAGCTAATAAATGACCAAATCCAACACAAGACCATGTACTTATTATAAAGTAATCTAGTCGAGATATCTTTTATACCTTGGTATGTTTAGTTGCGTTGAGGCGTTGTTAGCATATGTAATCTAGCTTTCGATAAACATCTGCAGTATGTGTGGATCTCAGGCTAGGTGGTGAGGAATTCCCCCTGATGGGATATCGTCCTCATACCGGTACTTGGAAGCATACACTTTGTTAGTTCGGTAATCATCTCAGCTAGTCCGTGTAACACAAGCTTCTTTCCTTGGATTGTCTTCTTGTGATAAAACTCATTGCAATTGTAACTAGCCTAATCGCTTTACGGTTCCTGTCTCCTCTTCTCAGTTTACTTTCCCATGATCACCAACAGCCGGTCTGTGCCCTTGCTCTGGTATTCAATCCGCTAGAACCAGCTAGAACTTGATGGATTACATTTCGGCCGAAAAGAAAAAAAAACTTCCCTTAGGGTTTACTGAAGTCATGTCGTCTCTTCAACCGGTTTTATGCAATAGTACAAGAAGTAGTAATCGGAGATGTTCCTGAAGTGGTTACACCCAGTGGGTATTATTAGGATTCCAAGCATGTAAAATGACTATTAGCTTTATTAAAATTGTGATTTTAATAGGGATTCAAGCCAGCATGGCTGAACCTGTTACTGGTCTAAACTTTTTCTTTTTCTTGTCGAAACTCGGTTGAACGTGGCAGTTTTCAGATGGTGTAGCTGAAAGAAGATGTATAGCAGTTATATAAAATAAAACAGAATAGCTACATATGGCCAAAAAAGGAAAGAAAATCAAAGATTCTGTGAATAGTTTTTCATGTGTGAAACACAAATGATTTCAAATAAAATTATTCAGTGATGTTTTCATTATTTTTCTTCAAAATTCTTGCTTTTATTCAAGGAAAAGTGGGCAAAAACTATTTATTTCACATCAGACTATTATTTACTACTTTATCATGCAGTTTTCTCGAAGAAACAAATGAATGAAAAAATCGAATAATCTTTTTTTAATGACGTCACTGTGACGTCATAATAGCCGCCATCTTCGATTTTGTTGAAATTTTCTGGTAGAGCTTGACTCAAGGGTAAAGTGTGGCAAGTTCCAGTCTCCTAGCTCAAAGCGGGGAGGGTTAGAAAATATTTAGGGGGGCTTGAGCTGGTTCCAAAAAATCCAGACCAGATAGGGTTAAATAGTGTTATGTGGAAAGGTGAGGATGGCCTCCACATTGTTTTATGATTCAGGAATGTCGGCCTGAGTGGTTCTACTGGACTGGTTACTGGTGCGAAAGATCGATTAGGATTCCTTTAGCGCACCGAAGACGTGATGAGGATAAACGCTGTCTTACTGTAGGAGTGATTCAAGCTAATAAATGACCAAATCCTACACAACACCATGTACTATTATAAAGTAATTCGGTCCAGATGTCTCTTCTATCTTGATACGTTTAGTAGCGTTGAGTCTTTGTTAGCATATGTAATTTAGGTTCCGATGAACATCTACAGTATGTGTATTAGGCTAATCTCAGGATAGTTGGTGAGGAATTCCCCCTGATGGGATATCGTCCTCATACCGGAACTTGGAAGCATACACTTTGTTAGTTCGGTAATCATCTCAGCTAGTCCGTGTAACCAAAGCTTCTTTCCTTGGAGTTTCTTCTTGTGATAACGCTCCCTGCAAATGTAACTAGATTAATCGCTTTACGGTTGCTGTCATTCCTCTTCACTGTTTATATTCTCCCATGATCGCCAATAGCCGGGCTGTTTCCTTGCTCTTTTGGTGTTCAATCCGCTAGAACCAGCTGGAACACTTGATGGATTATATTTAGGTCGAAAAAAACCATTCCTTAGGGTTTACTGAAGCCATGTCCTCTCTTCAACCGGTTTGATGCAATGTGAACTTGTGGCAATCGGAGAAGTTGTTGAAATGGTTGCACCCGGTTGGTATTATTAGGATTCCAAGCCAGAATGTCGTTTAAATTTGTACTTTTTTTTTCAAGGTTTGAAGCCAGCATGAATGGAAACCTAGTAATGGTAACTATTATTTTTATTTTTCCGCCTATTTTGCGAAATCGAAACTTACTATGGTAATTAGGAACTATAGTTTCTACCTTGAATCCTTAAAGAAAGCCTCAAAGATTTAAACTCTGATGACGTGATGAAGTATACATCCATTTATATATACATGACAGTTGTACATTATCCAGAAATCTAGCAAGACGTAAAGAACACAGAAATTTGTCAACGTATAGTACAGGTGCCTCAAAGTGTGAAGTCCTGTATGTAACTCGTCGCACCAAACGTCGAGCGGCCCATATAAAAAGTTACAAAATCAGGGACATTGACCTACCAGTTTAAACTGTGGCCATTGAAACGTTACTCCTTGACCCCGGCCGATCTGTAGGACAAACCAGCCATCAATTCGCATATGTCCGTTTGAGAGAATGACAATACCAAAAGGACGGTAAAGATATCAGCAACTGTAAAGGTAAGTAGAATTATCGTGTGGTTAAAACCGATCGGTCTTCCTTATAATGAAATCAGCGAGGGGCCATTCATACGAAACTGCAGATGGAAAACTATCTGGCGACCATGTGACCATGATCGCTCGTTTTCATTGGACTATTTTATCTGAAGCGGGATAAAACTACTTGATCTGCAAGATTATTTTGCATCAATCCATGAAAACATCGCTTAATTGAACCCTGATGGGAGAATGTTTTCTATTTTCAACCAAATGTAATTCTTCAAGGTTTCCAGCTGCATTTCTTTTAGTGGATTTTCGTGCGAGATTGAACACCAAAGACCATAAAAAAAACAGCCAAACATTCGGTGATCATGGAAGAACGAAAGAGGAGAGGTAATACAACAACCGTAAAGTGATTAACCTAGTCTCCTATATACGCTTGCGTTATTCCAAGTCTTGGTAGAATACCAAACGAACGAAACCTAGTTTTCACGGATCAGTTGAGATAATTACAAAACTAACAAAGTGGGCGGTTTTTTTTAAGTACCGTATTACCGACATACTCTCGTCCGACTGGCCTTCATCCCAGTATAGGGTCACCTCAAGAGCTTATGTCTGCCAGGTGGAGTATCCCCGAGATGAGCCAAATACACATCCTCTGTTTATCCTCTGTTTATCAGAACTGGCTGAATTACACACAGTACTAATATCGATACAGGGAGAATTAAACAAAGCCTTAACGCTATTAAACATAGCAGGATTGAGAAGATATAAGCCTCGACTGGATATTACTTTGTGATAATTAATACAGGCTATATAGTCATTGACTTATTTCAATCGCGCATCGTGTAAACAATGTCAAGTCTCGGCCACATTAATAATCAAATCAGACAACAAATGTATACGTGGCCAAATTTACTCACATTAATTATTCCCTGAAAACGGAAATAAAGTTTAAAATTTTGATTGGGTGTTATAACACCAATTGAGCGCTATGAAATGTGACCGAATGATATGTGATGTTTCTAAGCAACAAAATCTCCTTGTGTGTGACGGTAATAGATTTTATTCTTTTTCGAACTAAAACTTGCCAAATCATAGTTTTCTTGAAGGAAGAGCAAACCTTTGAAAGGGTATGTTGCAAATGAAAAAAAAAACATTTCAACAGTGCTTTAGAGTAGTTTTTAATTATTTTCCCATTGTTTCAACCGACCAAAAAGCCCTTAAACTTTAGACGGTGGCCCGCGAGTGCCATTCATCATTATACTTCTCGAACTTTCTCAATGTTATAACTTTTCTTCAATGAAATATGCTGCTATGGACACTGTTATATGGGATAGACATGGATATAGAAACACATCTGCATGTATGCCCGAGATGAACCAACGTTGTTAATTGACCGATAACGCAACGGATAACTCTCAAGTATATATTTGGCATTTATGCTGTATTTTCCTGGGGCCAGGTTGGGGGTAAGACCTTTTCGCACAACATAGGCTTCTTTAGATATTACGTACAGACACATGCCGGTAAAATTATGAACAGTTTTTGTTTGGTCCAGTTGTAATGATGGTCCATGTTGAACCTTAAACATACTTTTCTATTGATGTCTAGTTTTCTATTGAAGCAGCAAAACGAAAAGGAGTTTGGAGTTATGTGCAATAATCGAGAGATCTGGGAAAATGGAATGGTCATAACAAACCAACATATAGCCACATACATTAAATGCGCCTGTTTAAATAAATCGGAAAAATAATCAAAATACTTCTGGACACTGATGAAAGCATACTTTCATTTGCAAAAACGTTTTCCAAAGGTTACTACTTTCATTTGCAAATACTTTTTCGAAATGAGTTTACATTCTCAAATATCACGCTCAAAGAAATGCTGAATTCAATTGCATTGTAATGGATTTATCTGTGATCAAAATGTTTTCTAGTCCTATTTTGAGATTTTTTTTATACATTTCCAGGGAGGACTTCTGAAACACCTCAAACCAAATATTTCCACATAATCTATTAGAAAGTATATGATTATTTGAAAGAACCAAGAACGGTTTAGATTTGAGGTATCATATTGTTGTTACAAGACGAAATCCTCCATATATAAATGATGTTTTAAACGAACAGACGGTAAATTACGACAGTCCTTGGTGCATATTTACAAACAATTATCTCGTGTTCTCGGGTATGAGGTCTCAGATGTTGGTTGAGTACAGCTCCTCTATTGATAAGCGAAATCGATCAGTTTAAGGACAACATGCCGGTTAATGGACCAATATCATGTGTAGCTGGATCAGTACTGTTTTCTAGCCTGATGATTCTCGGTTTTATTTCTGTTAACCCTACCAAGCCTGGGGGGAGGGGGGGGGGGGTAATTATGGATCCCTATACCCAAATTTCACCTTTGTCTTCGGAACGAGATGACACTCCGTGACTTTGTAGCCTATAATATTGGGGTCATTTTGAGCCTATCTGCATAATCCCATATGCAAATGATCATGGTAAAATTCAAAATAACGACCATGTGGGGTACCAGAAAAATGATGTTTTCGCCATATTTCTTCGAATTTCCTGCATTTCCGCCAGGAAAGGTGTACAAAGACTTTATTTTACATCGTTTATCGTTCAGTTTTCCGAAGAACATAAAATAATAAAAAGTTCGAAAAATCCAACGGAAAAATCGACAAAAACTGCTCTTTTCCCCAAATGACGTCACTATGACGTCATCATAGCTGTCATCTTGGATATCTTTTGTACATTTTCCGGTAGAGGTTGACTCAAGGGTATAGTGTGGTAAGTTCCAGTCACCTAGCTCAACGACTGAAAAAGTATTTAGGGGATGGCCTCCAGACTGTTTTCTGTTAACAGGAATGTTGGTCCGAGTGGTTCTACTCTACTAGGCCTATACCGTTTATACTTCTGTCTCATCTCGATTAGTATTCCTTTAGCACGCCGAAGACGTGGTGAGGAAAAACGCTGTCTTGCTGTAGGAGTGATTCAAGCTAATAAATGACCAAATCCTACACAACACCATGTACTTATTATAAAGTAATCCGGTCCAGATGTATTTTCTATCTTGATATGTTTAGTAGCGTTGAGTCTTTGTTAGCATATGTAATCTAGGTTTCGATAAACATCTACTGTATGTGTAGATCTCAGGCTAGAAGATGAGTTCACCCTATTGTGATATCGTCCTCATACTGTACTTGAATACGTACACTTCGTTAGTTCGGTAATCATCTCAGCTAGTCCGTGTAAGCCAAGCTTCTTTCCTTGGATTGTCTTTTTGTGATAACGCTCCCTGCAAATGTAACTAGCCTATAATCGTTTTACGGTTGCTGTCTTTCCTCTTCACTGTTTATATTCTCTCACGATCGCCAATAGTCGGGCTGTTACCTTGCTCTTTTGGTGTTCAATCCGCTAGAACCAGCTGGAACACTTGATAGATTACATTTCGGACAAAAAAGGAGAAGAAAAAAAACCATCCATGAGGGTTTACTGAAGTCATGTCGTCTCTTCAGTCCACTTGATGCAATATGAACTTGTGGCAAGATGTAGTAATCGGAGAAGTTGCTGAAGTGGTTACACCCAGTTGGTATTATAAGGATTCCAAGCCAGAATGTCTATTAGCCTTTTTAAAATTGTGATTTCAAGCCAGCATGGCTGAAACCCCAGTATTGGTCTATTATTTTTATTTTTCCGCCTAATTGTGCGAACTCCAAACTTAATATGGTACGGTAATTAGGAACTATAGTTTCTACCTTTTATCATTAAAGAAAGCCTCAAAGATTTAAACTCTGATGACGTGATGAAGTATGCATCCATTTAGGCACCGTTTCCAATTATCGTTCGCGAATGAATCGTTTATTTCGTCAAATTTTCTCGATGTCGCGATTTTCCAAGGCGCGAGGGAATGGTTTTTTTTCTTCAAAATAAACGATTCATTCGCGATCGCTGTTCGAATGGTTTTTTTTTTCTGTTGGCAATCGTTTTTCAATCGAGAAAATCCTCGCGAATAAAAAGCGATATCGCGATTCAATCGCTTTTTAATCGAGAAAATATAAACGATTGAAAAAAACGATTGAGGATTATAGCCGAAAGTAGTACGCCATTGGTTCAGCCTGACTGACCCACATACATGTACACGTTCGAGCTTCTAACACTTCAGTCAGATTATATAAAGTTCGATCATTTTTTCTTCTTCCTTTTCCATTCTTTGCCTAGTGTAAAACTATAGCGTGTTTCTGCACAGTTGGCGGTTATATAGATACGATGGGGATATTGAAAGAAATTGAAAAAAAATACCAATATATATACATAGGAATAATGGTTATGCATATAATTAGAACTTCATATTTACATATATTTTGTACGGGACACAGACCCGGATATGGTCAGATTGGGTCATTTGCACTTGCAATTTCGTGTATTATTTTGGGTATTTCTGTGTTTTAAAGCTGGTATTATTCCAGATTTCTTGTGTAGTATTTTTCGTGAACGTTTTTGGCATCTGTGCGGGCTGAATTTTTGAGTTGATTCGTCAGATTTTCGCTGTATACACATGGTTTTTTGTCCTACGATCACCATTTTCCTTGTGTAGATAGATGGCGCTGTATTGAATATAACATTGTCATACGGGGTTTTGAGTCTTCGAAAGCACTTAATTATTAATATATAGCGCGGGCTATTTGTAAAAATTTTCACAACTGGTTAATCCAGTAAGAGATGAAATTATATACTATTCAGCTGGTTTTTGGCTTGAACTTCCCTTTGGAATCATTCATAGTTCATTTATCAAAATATAAAATTAAAATAAAAAGTATTGTACATATGCGAATCCAACCGTTATATGTGATTCAATCACCATTGTGATATGTATTTGATATAAATATGAAATCACTGCCGCGAATATTCTTACTTGATGGTGATTTTTTTAACTTATTCACATCTCAATAGTTTAAAAACTGTACCAAAACATGAATGGATACCCTTTCCTAATGTATGTTTTACTATAACAAAATATACATATTTAATTATACTATTTTTCACCTTAATTAACCTAGAAATTCTCGGCTGGAGAGCTAAAGCTGTTCTGGGTTATCGCCATGCGCCCATTCACACCTCTATGAAGCCTGTGCCGTAATCATTCTGATAATGCAATCAACGACGAACTCAAATCCACTTATGACCTGTACCCGGTATTTACAAAACAAGATATTGTGACTATCATCCTGTATTGTTTATACCAAGTTGCATGAATATATGAGGAAATTATCGAAAGTATGAAGGGAATGACTGAACATTAATACATTGTCAACTCACACGAATATTGAATAAACATGTAATTTTGTACGGGACACAGACCCGGATATGGTCAGATTGGGTCATTTGCACTTGCAATTTCGTGTATTATTTTGGGTATTTCTGTGTTTTAAAGCTGGTATTATTCCAGATTTCTTGTGTAGTATTTTTCGTGAACGTTTTTGGCATCTGTGCGGGCTGAATGACTGAACATTAATACATTGTCAACTCACACGAATATTGAATAAACATGTAATTTTGTCATTTACGCTTCGCCACAGTAAATCTGAGCGCGAACGTCACAGGAAGCTGGTATATGTATAGATATATCTAGCATACGCCCTACTTCGTCTTGTAGGAGACTATAGATCGTGAATCATATATATTATTGGGTTATCTTGCGCATTTATACAGTATAGTATAGTGATATAGGTTTTTCCATCGACAAATCCGCAATCAACATTACATGTAGTTCCCAGTTCGCGGATAGAGCGGCGTACGACGGCAACACAGCCTATGTGTCAAATATCACTCCGCCTCACGATTCTCTCGCGCCTTGAAAAAAACGATTCTCTCGCGATTGAAGATTCGCGATCAAGAACGGATCGCGCATGGGTAAACGATTCAAAAACGATATCGCGAGAGAATGTTTTTTTCCAGAAAAGGTTCAATCGTTTTTTCTCATTTTTTTTCTCGATATCCTCGCGACTGATTCGCGACTGATCGTTTTTCATTCGCGAAAATTGAAGAAAAATCGCGACTGAAGAAAAAACGATTAATGGAAACGATCCCTTATCTACATGTCAGTTGTACATTATCCAGAAATCTAACATGACGTAAAGAACACATTAATTCGTCAACGTACAGTCTGCTGCCTCAAAGTGTGTGAAGTCCTGTATGTAACTCGTCGCACCAAACGTCGAGCGGCCAATATAAAAACGGTGGAAAAGTCTGAGACATTGACCGACCAATTTTTGTCAAATTTTCTTGCCGTAAAAACAACAACATGATTTTCACGTTCACCAAAGTGGCATAACTGAGATCATTGAAACGTTAGCCGTACTCATTGACCCCGACCGATCTGTAGGCGAACATAGCCATCATTTCGCATATGTCCGTTTGAAAGAATGACAATACACGACAGGGTGGTATAATAGATATCAGCAACTACAAAGGTAGCAAGAATTATCGTATGGTCAAAACAGATCGGTCTTCCCCATTATGGAATCAGCGAGGGGCCATTCCTACGAAACTGTGGATGAAAAACTGTCGGGCGACCATGTGACCATGATCGCTCGTTTTCATTGGACTATTTTATCTGGAGCGGGATAAAACTACTTGATCAACTTGATCTGCAAGATTATTTTGCATCTATCCATGAAAACATCGCTTAAGTGAACCCTGATGGGAGAATGTTTTCTATTTTCAGCCAAATGTAATTCTTCAAGATTTTCTGCTGCATTTCTTTTAGACAAAGCCTTAACGCTATTAAACATAGCAGGATTGAGAAGATATAAGCCTCGACTGGATATTACTTTGGGGTAATTAATACAGGCTATGTGGCCAAGGACTTATTTCAATCACTCATCGTGTAAACAACATCCACCCTCGTCAAGTCTCGGCCACATTAATAATCAAATCAGACATAACAAATGTATACGTGGCTAAATTTACTAGCATTATTTATTCCTTGAAAACGGTAAAAGAAGTTTAAAATTTTGATTGGGTGTTATAACACCAATTCAGCTCTATGAAATTTGACCGAAGGATATGTGATGTTTCTATGCAAAAAAAAAGATTTGATTCTTTTTCGAACTAAAACTTGCCAAATCATAATTTTCTTGAAGGAAGAGCAAACCTTCGAAAAGGTAGTTTTTATTTATTTTCCCCATTGTTTCAACCGACCAAAAAGCCCTTAAACTTTAAACGGTGGCCCGCGAGTGCCATTCAGCATTATTCTTTTCGAGCTTTCTCAATATTATAACTTTTCTTCAGTCAAATATGCTGCTATGGACACTGGGATAGACATGGATATAGAAACACATCTGTATGCCCGAGATGAACCAACGTTGTTAATTCAGCGTGACGCAACGGATTACTCTCAAGTACATATTTGGCATTTATGCTGTATTTTCCTGGGGGCAAATTGTGCAGTAAGATCTTTTCGCACACTATAGGCTTATTTAGAAGTTGCGTACAGACACTTGGCGGTAAAATTATAAACAGTGTTTTTTGGACCAGTTGTAGTGATGGTCCATGTTGAACCTTAAGCATACTTTTCTATTGATTTTTAGTTTCCTATTGAAGTAGCAAAACGAAAAGGATTTTGGAGTTATGTGAAATAATCGAGAGATCTGGGAAAATGGAATGGTCATAACAAACCAACATATAGCCACATACATTAAATGCGCCTGTTTAAATAAATCAGAAAAATAATAAAAATGCTTCTGGACACTGATGGAACCATACTCTTATTTGCAAAAACTTTTTCTAAAGGTTACTATTTATTGGAGTTTACATTCTCAAATATCACGCTAAAAAATGCTAAATTCGATTGAATTATAATGCATTTATGACTGATCAAAATGTTTCCTAGTCTTATTTTGAGATTTTTAGCCCACCATCACCAGATGGTGGGCTGTTCAAATTACTTTTCTTCCGTGGTCCGTCGTCCGTCCGTCAGTCCGTCAGTCCGTCTGTCCGTCCGCAAACAATTCTTGTTATCGCGATCTCTCAGGAACTACTTTATGGATCTTTCTCAAATTTGGTACACAGGTTCCCCTTGTGGTCTAGTTGTGCAAGGTACCTTTTCTGGTCCGATTCTAAAATCCACTATGGCCACCAGGCAGCCTTCTTGGATTTCCCCATGAAACCTTGTTATCGCGATTTCTCAGGAGCTACTGCATGGATCTTTCTCAAATTTGGTACACAGATTTCCCTTGGGGTCTAGTTGTGCAAGATACCTGTTCTGGTCCGATTCGAAAATCCAATATGGCTACCAGGCATCCATCTTGGATTTCCCCATGAAACCTTGTTATCGTCATTTCTCAGGAAGTACTGCATGGATCTTTCTGAAATTTGGTACACAGGTTCCCCTTGGGGTCTAGTTGTGCAAGATACCTTTTCTGGTCCGATTCCAAAATCCAATATGGCCACAAGGCGGCGATCTTGAATTTCCCCATGAAACATTGTTATCGTAATTTCGCAGGAAGTACTGCATGGATCTTTCTCAAATTTGGTACACAGGTTCCCCTTGGGGTCTAGTTGTGCAAGATACCTTTTCTGGTCCGATTCGAAAATCCAATATGGCCACCAGGCATCCATCTTGGATTTCCCCATGAAACCTTGTTATCGTCATTTCTCAGGAAGTACTGCATGGATCTTTCTCAAATTTGGTACACAGGCTCCCCTTGGGGCCTAGTTGTGCAAGATACCTTTTCTAGTCCGATTCGAAAATCCAATATGGCCACAGGGCGGCCATCTTGGATTTCCCCATGAAACCCTGTTATCGCGATTTCTCAGGAACTACTTCATGGATCTTTCTGAAATTTGGTACACAGGTTCCCCTTGGGGTCTAGTTGTGCAAGATGCCTTTTATGGTCCAATTCCAAAATCCAATATGGCCACAAGGCGGCCATCTTGGATTTCCCCATGAAACATTGTTATCGTCATTTCTCAGGAAGTACTGCATGGATCTTTCTCAAATTCGGTACACAGGTTCCCCTTGGGGTCTAGTTGTGCAAGATACCTTTTCTGCTCCGATTCGAAAATCCAATATGGCCACCAGGCATCCATCTTGGATTTCCCCATGAAACCTTGTTATCGTCATTTCTCAGGAAGCACTACATGGATCTTTCTCAAATTTGGTACACAGGCTCCTCTTGGTGTCTAGTTGTGCAAGATACCTTTTCTGGTCCGATTCGAGAATCCAAAATGGCCACAAGGCAGCCATCTTGGATTTCCCCATGAAACTTTATTGTCATTTCTCAGGAAGTATTGCATGGATCTTTCTCAAATTTGGTACACAGTTTCCCCTTGTGATCCAGTTGTGCAAGATACCTTTTCTGGTCCGATTTCAAAATCCAATATGTCCATCAAATGGCCATCTTGGATTTCCCCATGAAACATTGTTATTGCGATTTCTCCGGAACTACTGCATGGATCTTTGTCAAATGTGATACGCAGGTTCCCCTTGTGATCTAGTTGTGCAAGATGCCGTTTTCTTTCCGATTCTAAACTCCAATATGGCCACCAGGCGGCCATCTTGGATCTCCCCATGCAACTTTGTTATCATGATTTTTCAGGAAGTACTGCATGGATCTTTCTCAAATTTGGTACATAGGTTCCCGTTGGGGTCTAGTTTTGCAAAATACCCTTTTCTGGTCCGATTCGAAAATCCAATATGGCCACCAGGCGCCCATCTTGGATTTCCCCTTGAAACATATTTATCGTGAATTCTCGGGAATTACTTCATGGATCTTTCTGAAATTTTGTACACAGGTCCCACATGGGGCCTAGTTGTGCAAGATACGTTTTTTGGTCCGATTCCAAAATCCAAGTTACGCTTCAAATTAATACGGTATTCCCGAGTTGCGACGTTGCATCACACGAGTCGGCGGATCAAACGGTGGGGCATATTCTATATAGTGACTATAGAGAATATCAATACCTTCATCTTCCATATCAAGAGGTTCAAATAATTCGGAATTAGAATGTATTTCTTCAAATTTTAAATCAGTTTTCTTTAGTTTTCTGCCGACGGGTCGGCTACATAAGGGACGTCACTCTTGTGACACAACGTTACAATTCGACAATTGTAGACTACTGCATGTTTCGATCCAAGGGAGATAATCAGAATTCAGACACTTTCGAAGTTTAAACATTACTGCGCGGATCCCGTCAGTATTAAGTATTGTACCGTCTTACTATTTTCGAGCATGGTATCTTAAAAGAGATATCTCAAACTAGCCCAGTAAACGGAACAGAATTCGTTCCTAATTATAAAATCTTAAGTATGTTTAATAGCTCATACCAAAGGGTCGAAGGGATTTGTCTTCGCTTCCAGTACCCAATGATGACACGTACAAAAAAAAATACTACAAAACGAAGACGAAGGATCCTCCGGACATTCAGTTTCAGACTAACTTTTCTCGTGTACTATAACTACAAGCGTCTAATCCGTCATCCATAATTCAGCCGTTGTCCATTAGAGAATATCCGCGTCCATAATCCAAAGACCTATTCCATATTCCATATAACAATATTAGCACCAAATTCAAAAAGACAATCATAGTATACATAAACATAGGCTTGTTTCCTGCAAGAGAGAAGCGGTCAACAGTTTTCAATGATGCCGGCAAGACATCATGATGTTCCAAAAATATCAAATCCGTATCGCTGATCAGTATTCTTAATCCATAATATTCGTTGTAAAGTCGTCACCTAAAGAATGATGTATCTCGGTCACGCTTTGATTGTGACTGTTAATATGAGTACCATGAGAATCTTGAAGTACATGGGTTCATACGGCCCCTAGCCCCGGGTTAAGCGGAATTAGACACAAGTTACGAAACGTAGCGCCATGACAACCGACATAAGTACAGTTTGTAGAAATCTTGAAACTCCTTAAACTTAGAAAGATGATATCTTGTTGTTTTCCAGTGTCCCTTTTTCGATCTTTTTCGCTCAGATTCGAAATTCTGTAAACAAAATTACAAATCAATCGTTTGTTCTTAGTAACAATGGACAAAAAGATCCTCTTGTCATTAGCTTACAATTATCGGACAATGGTGGGCGCCAAGATCCTTCAGGATCTCTCGTTAAAATTGTGATTTTAATAGGGTTTTATTGCACCATGTTACCATCCTGTCTGTGTCTTGTGTGCTGTCCTCAGTGTTTTATAGGGTGGATGGAGGGTGTCTGGTTCCATGCTGCTTCAAAGATTTCTTATTTGAAGTAGCAGGAACGCAACTTGGCTGGATGGTGCTTAGTTGGTTCGTCGCGATATAGCTGAAATATTGTTGAAAGCGACGTTAAATTATATTCACTCACTCACTCAAGCCAGCATGGCTGTAACCCTGTTACTAGTCTATTCTTTTTCTCTCTTTTTTCGCCTACTTTTGCGAAGTCGAAACTCGGTTGAACTTGGCAGTTTTCAGATGGTGTAGCTGAAAGAAGATGAATAGCAGTTATTTAAAATTTTAAAAAATCGCTACATTTGTCCAAAAAAGGAAAGAAACTCGATGATTTTCCTCTCATCTAAAGAGTAAGTGAATAATTTTTCACGCAAGTGATTTTAAATAAAATGCACCTCCAGTATTCATAATTTTTTTATTTAACTATGCCTTCCACTGTTCGATATCTGTGAAAAAGACATCGCATGAAATCACCTCATAGCGACAAACCCAAGCTGTCATTTCCAATATGACACTGTTCAGTGTCCCCCACCTGAGTTTGTACGTACGTCAACCTGCATAGTTCCAAAATTGATTATGTGAGCTGTACTCCTACAAAAGTGATATTTATGGGACTATTTAATTAAATAATGAATATTCTGGGGCATTCATGTCACGGTTTTGTTGATTTAAGAAAACACCCCAAGGTTATTCTGATTGGAATATGCGGTTTACTGTTCAGTGTACCTTTAGTACAAATAAACTTCAAAATGTTGTAAACTTCAAAATGTTGTAAACTTCAAAATGATCCCGACGACTGATCAACGCGAGAGATGTACAGGTTAGACGATACCATTAATTGGTTATGAAATATGAAATACCACAGAAAACAGGGGTTTACCTATTGGCTGCTATATATCCTGGTTATAGTATAATATATATTTAAATTATTTCTGGAATATTTGGCAAAGAAAAATAAACAAAACAGCTAGAACAATGTCTGCACAAAGCAACATTGTGACAGCTTTTTGTCGGGTACCCCATGGGCTAACATGAAATTTACGAGCCTTTCATCATGTGTTTATTTCCTCGATAAATTTGACAGAATAAGTCAGTTTTTCCTTCAAGTTAGGTCATTAATTACAACAGTCCTTCGTGTTTACGAACGAATATCTTGTTTTATCGGGTAGAAGATCTCAAGAGTTGATTGAGGAAATCTCACCTGTCGATAATCGAAATCGATCAGTTTGAGGAAAACATACCGGTTAATAGACCAGTATCATATTTAGTACTATTTTCCAGTCTGATGATTCTCCGTATCACTCCTGTTAAGCCTACCAGGCGTTGGGGGAATGACACCCCCCCCCCCCTTCCACCGAGCCTATTTGCATAGCCCCTGTGCAAAGGATCATGGAAAAATTCAGGATAGCGGCTATGTGTGGTACCAGAAAGGTGAGGTGTTCCTCTTTTTTTCTTCGAAATTCCTGCTTTTCTGCCAGGAAAATTGGGCAAAAACTATTTATTTCACATCAGATTATTTACTGGTTTATCATAGTTTTTCCGAAAACAAAATAAAGGAAAAATTCGAAAAATCTGACCGAAAATTGACCCCAAAAATGCCTTTTTCTCAAAATGACATCACTGCGACGTCATCATAGCGGTCACCTTGGTTTTTTTTTACATTTTCTGGTAGAGCTTGAGTCAGGGATATAGTGTGGTAAGTTCCAGTTCCCTATAGCCCAAAAATGAAAAAAAAATGTTTAGGAGGCCTAGACGGCTCCCAAAAAGCTCAGGCCAGATAGGGTTAAATAGTATGATGTTGAAAGGTGAGGATGGCCTCCAGACTGTTTACTGTTAACAGGAATGTCGGCCTGAGTGGTTCTACTCCAGTGGTTACTCAAGAAACTGCATACAGTTTATTCTTCTGTCTCATCTCGATTAGTATTCCTATAGCGCGCCGAAGACGTGGAGAGGGTAAACGCTATCTTACTGCAGGAGTGATTCAAGCTAATAAATGACCAATTCCTACACAACACCATGTATTTATTGTAAAGTATAGTCCAGTTTAGATATCTTTTCTATCTTGTTATGTTTAGTAGCGTTGAGGCTTTGTTAGCGTATGCAATTATCAGATAAACATTGCATTGTGCTAGTGTCAAACTGTAGGTGGCGATGAGTTCACCCTAATGGAATATCATCCTCATACCGGTACTTGGAAGCATACACTTTGTTAGTTCGGTAATCATCTTAGCTAGTCCGTGTTACCAAAGCTTCTTTCCTTGAATAGTCTGCTTGTGATAACACTCCTTGCAAATGTAACTAGCCTAATCGCTTTGTGGTTGCTGTCTTTCCTCTTCACTGTTTATACTCGCCAATAGCCAGGCTGTTTCATGTTTCCTTGCTCTGTTGGTGTTCAATCCGCTAGAACCACCTGGAACCTTTGATGGATTACATTTCGGGCGAAAAAGAATAAAAACAACCCCATCCATGTCGTCTCTTCAACCGGTTTGATGCAATATGAACCTGTGACAAGATGTAACAATAGGAGAAATTTCTGAAGTGGTTGCACCCGGTTGGTATTACTAGGATTCCAAGCGAGAATGACTATTAGCCTTTTTAAAATGGTGATTTCAAGCCAGCATGGCTGAAAACCCAGTATTGGTCTATCATTCTTTCGCGCCTAACTTTACGAAGTCGAAACTTGATATGGTAATTATGAACTATTGTTTTTTCCTTTTATCCTCAAAGAAAGCCTCAAAGATTTACAAAGCTTTAAACCCTCTTTGAGGTGATGAAGTATGCATCCATTTATCTACATGGCAGGTGTAAATTATCCTTCTAACATCGCGTAAAGAACACATTAATCTAATTTGTCAACTTTTAGTACAGGTGCCTCAAATTGTGAAGTCCTGTATGTAACTCGTCGCACCAAACGTCGAGCAGCCAAAAAAAAGGTGAAAAAATCGGGATCATTGACCTACCAGTTTTTGTCAAATTTTCTTGCTGTAACAGACCCATGATTTTCACTGACCCCGGCCGATCTGTAGGCAAACTCAGTCATCAATTCCCATATGTCCGTTTGAAAGAATGGCAATACCATGAACCAGGATGGTATTATAGATATCAGCAACTATAAATGTAGGAATAATTATCGTGTGATCTTCCTTATTATGAAATCATAGAGGGGCCATTCATACGAAACTGTGGTGCACACCATTGATGGAAAACTATCGGGCGACCACCTCGGTTTCATTGGACTACTTAGTCTGATGCAGGATAAAACTACTCTATCAACTTCTCATGTTGTTTCTGCAAATCTGTTCTGCACCAATCCATGAGATCATCGCTTAAATGAACCCTGGTGGGAGAATGCTTTCTATTTTCAACCAAAAATGTTATTCTTCAAGAGTTCCAGCTGGTTCAATATAGCCGATCTTTGCGCGAGATTTAACATCAATGAGCATTAAAACAGCCAAACTTTCGGTGATCATAGAAGAGCGGAAGAAGAGAGATAATACAGCAACCGTAAAGCGATTAGCCTAGTCTCCGGTACGCATGCGTTATTCCAAGTCTTGGAAGAATATCAAACGAACGGAGCCTGGTTTACACGAATGAGTTGAGATGATTACAAAACTAACAAAGTGTGCGTTTTGAAGTATTACGGTCATACTCTCGTCTGCTAGATCGAATATCCCCGAGATGAGCCGAGTACACACACTTTATTTAGTTTATCTGAACCAACTGAATGACACACAGTACTAATATCGATACAGGCAGAATTATACAAAGCCTTAACGCTATTAAACATAGCAGGATTGAGAAGATATAAGCCTCGACTGGATATTAATTAAGGGCTTTTTTTCAATCACTCATCGCTTACTCAGTATCAACCCTCTTCAAGTCTCGGACACTTTAATAATCTAATCAGACAAGTATATACGTGGCTAAATTGACTGGCATTAATTATTCCCTGAAAACAGAACCATTTCCACAGTGCCTAAGAGTATTTTTCCCCCATTTTTTTTTCAACCGAGCAAAAATCCATTCCTCATTTTTCTTTTAGAGATTTCTCCGTGTTATAACTTTTCAACTATCAAATATGCTGCTATAAGCACAGTGTTATATGGAATAGACATCGAATGAACGTTGTTAAATTACGATAACACAACGGGTCACTCTCAAGTATATATTTGACATTTTTGCTGTATTTACCTGTGGACAGGTTGTTGAGGAAGACCTTTTCAAGTTGCGTACAGACAAATGCTGGTAAAATTGTAAACAATATTTTTTGACCCAGTTGCATAATCTAGGCCCAATTATGTAATCTATATACATTGTTGATTAACCAATAAATAAGCAATGATGGTATATGTTGAACCTTAAAAATACTTTCCAATTCATGTCTCCTTCCCTATTAAAGCAGCAAAACGAAAAGGATTTTGGAGTCGTCTGTAATAATCGAGAGAATTGGAAAATGGAATGGTCGTAACAGACCACCGTACAAACATATACATTAAATGCGCCTGTTAAAATAAATCGCAGAAATAAATATAAACAACTTTGAACAAAGATGGGGCCATTTTTTCATTTGCAAAAACTATTCCAAAGGTTACTATTTCTTGACTTTAACATTCTCAAATATCACGTTCGAAAATATTGCTAACTTCAATTGCACTATAATGGATTTATTATTGATCAAAATGTGTTCCTTGTCCAATTTTGGTATTTCTAGGGAGGACTTTCTCTGCCAAAAAAACACCTCAAACCAAACTTATATATCTATTTCCGGGGATTGACCTGGGATGTCGTTGTGCACACCGCAGGTCATGGTAAGAATAGGCCTCAGCTCCTCAGACAGCTTGTCGTAAGAGGCGACTAACTGAGGCACCCGTGGGGTTCCCGGGTGTGAAAAGGAATAGGACTCCACCCGTGTGGTCCCGAGCGTGAAAAGAAATAGGACCCAACGTCGTGGTATGTCTGAAATATAGTTGAAAGTGACGTTAAATCATATTCACTCACTCACTCACGCACTATATTTCTATACAATCTATTATTAAGTTTGAATATTTGAAATAACCAAGAACGGTTTTGATTTGGAGTGTCATATTTTTGTTACAAGAGAAAATCCTCCATATATGCTGTTTTAGACGAACAGACGGCGAATTACATACCGGTACGGATATCTCGTTTTATCGGGTATCTAACTGTTGGTTAAGAAAATCTCACCTGTTGATAATCGAAATCGACCAGTTTGAGGAGAACATGCCGGTTAATAGATCAATATCATATGTGACTGACTAAATACTGTTTTCCAGTCTGACGATTCTTTGTTTCACCTCTGTTAAGGGGGATTTATGCCCGAAAATCTGATTAAGCAAATTTCCACATCCACCCATTGTCAGTCTTTCTACAAGTGTCAACAATGGTACTGAACAGCTATTTTCCCCCATATTTTACCTACAGGTGAAAATATTAACCAAATCTTTCATTTCATATTCCTGTATTTCTCAGGTGAACTTGGCTTTATATTGGTCTTATATCACTCATGTTATATTGTTTGACACTTGTAGATCAATTTGACCTGCATTTGGGCTTCTTATACTTAACTGAGTTAAGCCCGATTGACAGTCCCATTGACTAAAATAAATGTAAATGTGAAATTATTTTTTCCTTTCTCCTCTTTTAATACCTTCCTCGTTTCTTGATTGACAAGTGGATGAATTCACATGACCATACTCCAAGCCATTTGGAACAAATCGCCAGAAGAATGACAAGGGGTGGGAAGATTTGATTAATCAGATTTTTGGTTATAAACCACCATAAATAGAGTTATGTGGAAAGGTGAGGAAGGCATCCAGACTGTTTTACTGTTAACAAGAATGTCGGCCTGAGTGGTTCTGCCCGACTGGTTAGGCCTACTCAAGAAACTGCATGTATGCTACAGTTTATACTTCTGTCTCATCTCGAGTAGTATTCTTATAGCACACCGAAGACGTGGTGACGGTAAACGCTGTCTTACTGCAGAAGTGATTCAAGCTAATAAATGACCAATTCTTACACAATACCGTGTACTTATTATAAAGTAATCCGGTCGAGATGTCTTTTCTATCTTGATATGTTTAGTAGCGTTGAGGTTTTGTTAGCATATGTAATTTAGGTTCCGATAAACATCTACAGTATATGTATTAGACTAATGTCAGGCTAGGTGGCGAGGAATTCCCCCTAAAGAGATATCGTCCTCATACCGGAACTTGGAAACATACACTTTGTTAGTTCGGTAATCATCTCAGCTAGTCCGTGTAAGCCAAGCTTCTTTCCTTGGATTGTTTACTTATATGATAACGCTCCTTGCAAATGTAACTAGCCTAATCGCTTCATGGTTGCTGTCTTTCCTCTTCACTGTTTATACTCTCCCACGATCGCCAATAGACGGGCTGTTTCCTTGCCCTTTTGGTGTTCAATCCCCTAGAACCAGCTGGAACCCTTGATGGATTACATTTCGGTAAAAAAAAACGAAAAAAAAAAAACCATCCCTAAGGGTTTACTGAAGCCATGCCGTCTCTTCTACCGGTTTGATACAATAGGAGGTTGTGGCGAGAAGTAGCAATCGGAGAATGACTATAGTGTATATTAGCCTTTTTAACCCTGTGATTTAAAACCAACCTGGCTGAAAACCCAGTATTGGTCTATCATTTTTTTCTTTTTCCGCCTAATATTGTGAAGTCGAAATTTGATATAGTAATTATGAACTATTGTTTCTTCCTTTTATCCTCAAAGAAAGCCTTAAAGATTTAAACTTTGATGACGTGATGAAGTATACATCCATTTATATACATGGCAGGTCTACATCATCCAGAAATCTAACATGACGTAAAGAACAAATTAATAATTTGTCAACGTATAGTACAGGTGCCTCAAAGTGTGTGACGTCCTGTATGTAACTCGTAGGACCAAAAGTTGACAAACTCAGGGACATTGGCCTACCACACTCAAAATAAAATTCCGTTTACTCGAACGGAAAAAATCCGTCCCCAGGGAATCAAGGGAATATTCCGTTATTGTAACGGATTCTTATTCTTTAACGGATTCAACGGATTTTATTATCCGTTAAATTTAACGGAAAAGTCCGTCCCCAGGGAATCGAGGGAATATTCCGTTATTGTAACGGATTCTTATTTTTTAACGGATTCAACGGATTTTATTATCCGTTAAATTTAACGGAAAAGTCCGTCCCCAGGGAATCGAGGGAATATTCCGTTATTGTAACGGATTCTTATTTTTTAACGGATTCAACGGATTTTATTATCCGTTAAATTTAACGGAAAAGTCCGTCCCCAGGGAATCGAGGGAATATTCCGTTATTGTAACGGATTCTTATTTTTTAATGGATTCAACGGATTTTATTATCCGTTAAATTTAACGGAAAATTCCGTCTATAGGTAATCAAGGGAACAGTCAGTTAATATAATGCAAAAAACATGTACAAAGACACAATAAACATACTCGACATAATATTATCATATATTTTGATTAGACGGACTATCCATTTTACGGATAAAGGAGAAGACACACTGTAAATTTGGCGTTTAGATCCTAAACATAAATCTAAACACAAATTTTGTCCATAGTTTTTGACACGTTTAAATTCCAACATGTTTAGAAATATTGTGCTTAGACCATAAACACATAGCTAAACATGTTTAGAAAGTTTGTATTTAGAGCCTAAACACAAGCTAAACATGTTTAACAATATTGTGTTTAGACCCTAAACACAATGCTAACATGTTTAGGATTATTGTGTTTAGATCCTAAACACAAAGCTAAACATGTTTAGGAATGTTGTGTTTAGACCATAAACACAAAGCTAAACATGTTTAGAAATATTGTGCTTAGAGCCTAAACACATAGCTAAACATGTTTAGGAAGATTGTGATTAGACCCTAATCACAAAGCTGAACATGTTTAGGAATATTGTGTTTAGAATCTAGACACAGTTAAACATAACCCTAAACAGAAAACTAGACACAAAATTTGTCCGCTTTTTTTAACATGTTTAAATGCACACATGTTTAAATTCATTACATGTCATGGATTTAAACACAAATTTTGTGTCCTGTCTGTGAACATGTTTCAGTACAAAAATATTCTCCCTGCATGCTGGTTTGCTGTGTAATACACTCGGACTCAAGAATTGTATGTCGGAAGTGAACTGGCCTTCATTCTGATGTCAACGGTGGTATGTTCCCAATATGACTTTCGATGCCTGCTGATATGTGATATCCAATAGAAACACCATACATTTCACAAATCAGATGATGAGTATCCAGGAACAGCAAAACACAAATTGATGGAGAGAAAATAGCTGCAATCTGATGAATTCACAATTTTGCATGGACTACAAGTTGTAAGATATAGGTGTTGTTGCTTATTCCTAGATATTCACAATCCTCAATGAAAAAATCTAACAATAAATGAAAGGAATAATAGTAAAGTTCTCAGTTAGTTGACTTTTATTGTCAATTAGTGCACTGCTACCATGATCATCACACCCGCGCCACTGATATTGGAATTTCGTGAAATGAACTTTCATCGTAACAAGAACGGAAGCTCAAGCGATCCCAAGACCATATGCCCATAAACAAACATAGTGAGCTAGCAATGTGGTTACTCCTCAGATGGAAAAAGTGGCCACACAATAGGAAAATGCATGTCCTTTCCGTGGTGTCAGAATGCCCCCGAAATCATGGAATGCACATGGGCAAAAATTATGTACATTCAAAGTACTGAATAAATCTATATAGACAGTGTACCTTCATTCAAGAATTGTATTGGGTTCCAAGTTCTATAAGGAAAGTTCCAATCGATTTCAGGTGTATGTTGTAGCTAAAAATTCAACAAAAGTTGACTTAATACTTCATTTAAACATAGGAACAAGAACTGCATGGCATTCGTGATTTCACTTCCAGCTGATATTTCCAACACTGAAACTGTTGTTGACAGTTCAACCATCTGTGAGGGTGATTAATATCAACGACTCTGGCTCCTCAGGCTCTTGGTATTGAAGTCCCACTTGACTCTTTCAGCTGTGAAACAACAGAGAAGCAACATTAATAAATATTCGAGTGACAGAAGTCCCCAAAGATTGGCAATTGTAATTTGACCCCAGGATGTGAATGGGTATGAATGGTGGTGCCCCTTCCCCCCTCGGCTCTGAACCCCAGCTATTATAATGTAAGGGTGTCTCTACCAATTGATTGGCTTGTGGGAAGAAATATTTACCCCTGGTATTGTAAGTCTACTTTCTTTGAAAAAAAAAAAAAGTTTTCCTCCCCTTAAATTAATTTGTTTCTGGAATAAATTGAAAGAGCTGTGTCGATGTCTCACCAAAACAACAGTACACATGGCTAGATAAATACAGTACATGTATACTAAATGGCACATGTATGTCATTCTCAAAACAGATTTGCAAGCATTCTTCGCATTGTCTAAGAGAATAAATCAATAAATCAGTCATCCAATCAATAAATAAATGTGATAGTATACTAACATGATATAGAAATAATATGCAAACTTAACATAGGAATTAGTGGATTTTATTAGACAAGGGGCATAACTCTGCAAAATACTTTCTGACACGACTCATTTTCGATAGGCATCTAGTTCAGGTCAAGAGAAACAACTGTATCACGTTAGGATGTTGTATATGGAACGGTTCTGAAATTATCACAATAACAAATCATAAATGGATTTTTATTTGTAAAAAGGGGCATAACTCTGCAAAATATTGTCCGAGATGACTCATTTTCGATAGGCTTCTGACTTAAGTGAAGATAAATAGATGTAACAAGTTTGGTTGCCATGCATGAAACGGTTCTGTAGATATTGCGGTAACGGACGGACGGACGGACGGACGTACGGACAGCTGTACCCCTAGGCCAAAGTTACCGGTAAGTTTTTTTTAGAATTTATTTTATGTTCCAGACAGACCCAATATCAGTGTAGTCCTTTCCGGCCTCTCAGGCTGAATGTTATCCTGACACAGGGACCCCAGCCTTTGATCTATCCTCTTAAAACTAAGTCCAAATTAGTAAGCAACAAGTTACAATTTTCAAACTGACCCGGCCCAGGAGTCGAAATATTAAAATTAATTTAACAGTCACACGAGACAGCAGATCAAAAAGTGTACCCATCACCTTTAAGAATTACCTGAACAAGCGGTCGTTGAAATTGTCGAGTACATGTAATTCACAATTAACGACAAAGCAGCTACACGTTACCAATAAATTAATGACACCTTGTTTCCATGCACTAATTTGCAGCTGTTTGAATGAATTTTGTCAAAGATATACTTTGAACACCAAAATAAAAATAAAAAAATTATTGGCTACCTGTCACTGTAGACAGGCATTTTATTTGTCTACCTGTCTTTTTATAAAATTACCTGTCAGGGGGAGGCAGACATGAGTAAATTTTGACTCCTGCGGCTTGAGATTGAACCCAAAACACATGGCTTGTAGGGCAGATGTTCTTATTCATTAGGCCATCACAATTGACCAGATTAACAGTTAACAACAGAAGACAGTAATCCTACAAGGGTAACACACCGGTTCTTGTCGAATCACCGAAGTTAAGCATTGTTAAGCTCGGTCAATACTTGGACAGGATGCTGTACTGGCTGGACTGATCAGTGTCCAGGGTATTAGGAACTGTGAGCACTCTCGTGTTATGGTACATGTAGGCACAGTTGTGATAGGACTGAAACAAGTTTGAAAACGATGCTAAAGCCTACTACTCAACCCTTCCTACAAGGGTACCTAATTTAAATTACACTATATTAAAGGCACAGGCCTCAATTTAAGGTGGTAACCTGTTTTCGGGTTGCCTGGAGGTTGCCATATGAAAAATAGTGGTAACCTATTTTCTGGTCCCCATAATTTTGACTGATAATTGACAATAGGTTAATAATTATGCAATAGGTTACCATAGGTTACCAATGTAGATTTCATGGTAATCATGGTAAATGAGGTTATCATCAGCACTCCTTAAATTGAGGACTGCGGCAATCACAGATTGAGAGTTTTACATCTCAACTGGTGAAATGGGATATGAAATGCACTCAATGATCCAGAGAAATGATTCTCAACAGAGAATAGATGAAGTGACCTTTTGTATAGAAATTATTTAGGCCGTTGTCAGTTAATGGGTTGTTTAGCATGACCTCCTGTCAAAACATACATGCTAGATGCTATAATTATTAATTATTAATTATTGAAGGTAAATTTTCTACCATGGACTCATTCCATATCAAATCAAAATAATCTCCCATTAGCCTGTTCCATAAAGCAAATCAACAGGACAATCTGTATAAGTTTCTCTAAAGAGACATTTTAAGTTTGCTTTAATTTACATTCTGTAAATAATTATGGTAGATAGTAAAACTCAAATGCACAGTGTCATGATTGTGTGAACAGAAATCAAGGGAAACAACTCTTACTTCAATGTGACTACTATAAAAGATATCTTGCACGATTTTGTAAATTGATGAATCTGAATACTTCTAGTGAGTAGCTTGTCCTTGAGGGGGGGGGGGTTATATATGCATACTATATTTCGCTTAGTATTCCGCAGATATATTGAAATAAGAAATATATTGGTGTCAGACGTTACATTTGATCTTTATATATAATTTTCTACCCTAACACCCAGCCATGTGGGCATTGTAAGGGTACATTGTAAAACCGTAGCCAGAAGAATGAATGAATAAATGCCCAGTGGCTTGTTCCAGGGCTTCAACGTCAGGAGTCCCCTCTTATTGAAATCTTCTTTATTTCTTTTTCACTGACTGAAGATAGGGATTCTCTGTCCAAGGCAACGAATTTTGTATGTTCATCGTCCTTAAGCTTACGAGAATTTTGATGCGCACGTCGACAGCATGTGTTGTAGTTGTTGTGGGGACTAAAGAGGTGAAGCGCTCGACCACTTCGCTCAAAAGCGTTTCATCAGAGAAATGGATGGTTAAATTAGGCACGATGTACCGACTGGTTGATGAGGAAACAACTGATCCATCATGATGACTTTGGTACATAACCGTCTAAACTGCCGGAGTTCTAACTTTACTGCAACGTGCTCGACACGTGGGAATCCCCGCTAGAGATGCATGCCGGGATAACGACTTCGCCTCGTTTTGAGAGGGTTTCCCTCAAGAATGTGAACCAAAATGGCGAATTTTGATCGCCTCCGCGGTTGACAGCACGGTCAGCTCATTCGTTTTCATGGATTTGCTTGCTTATTTTTTTACGGCCAATAATTACTGATAATTAAAATACATGCGGCATTATTGATCTCCAAAATATTGATGCGGGCGGGTCATGCGAAACAACCTATCAACTGCCTTTAATAGGGCATAGTACTGCAGGGGACGAAAATGAATGTATTATGTCTGCTATCTTCTGATGAGCTCTTCCCTGCCCACAATTAGGCTTTTTTCTTTAAATTTTGTACCAATACATACTTGGAAGTCATTGTCTGTTTTCCTCAACATTGAAAGAAAAAGCATGGTTTGACAATCAACAACTTGCCCAGGTGGAGTAAGAGTTTTATGGTTCTTTATAGCTGCATGGGCAAGCTATACAAAGAACTGGAAGACAAGGAATGCCAGTATTTTTAACTCCAAATGAAAGGTTCTTTGGGGATCTAAAGTTATAAATCAAACAAAAGAAGTTGAGATTTCTCATTAACAGTACTTACATCCTTTCTGCAAATAAAATCTGTAGTGATGCAGGAACTCTTCTGTTCGAGTGAGGTGTTCCAGTACAGCGTAGCTTTTCATTCTGGCATCTTCCTTCTATAAAAATATTAATATATTATATATATAACCAGTATTGTTTGATTACAATCATGTGAATGTACAAGGGAGTATGAAACACCATTACTGTATTCGATGGATTATTAATATATGTAATTCAAGCTTTCCAAATATATATGGCATAAAACTGTAAAACAGAAATCTCAAAAAGGGTTGTCACTTTCACTGACCCAGAACACATCCTTCGTGATTATATCTCCCATACATTTATAAAGAACAGAGATTATAGACCTACACTTGTTTATACATGCATTTGAAGTTTTGATAAATCATATGAAATATTTTCACAAAATACATATACCGTTACTCTAACACTAATTACAGTGGGATTTAAAAGTTGCCAACAAGAGGCAAGAGGTGCACTTGAATGGCTGTTGGTAAATTTGAGTAAGAATTAGGCCCCCCTCAGCCCCATAACCCACCCCACTCCGAGATGTTTGAATCTACATGCTCTGATGCACCCCCCCCCCTTCCCCCCAACAAACTGAGTTATTACTTTGTGGATCGCCTACTCAGGAAATCATATATTTACAAACCTTCAACAGAAGCCTGTGGCAGAAGGAAAACCGGCACTTTTCAGTTTGATCTGTAATATCAACATAGAGACACCCCATAGTCTATCCACAGGTACAGAGGAGTCTTCTAAGTTCTAGTCAAAATCCTGAAAATAGTTGCATGCAGGCAGTTTTACTATAGTGAGTAGTTTGTCATTGACAGAGCGAACAAATTCATTCTGACCCCCTCGACCAGCACTGCAACTTTGTAAGAATTTTGGCAGAATGTGACCAAGGTCCACAGTGTCCTTATTCCTATGAATTGGGCTCTCATTACGGCAAAAAAAGAGAGAACTGTTCACATTAGAACCTTGATTTTTGGCATGAAGGTGCATTAGGGGACTGTTACCAGCAAGTTCTGAGCTGACCTACTCTTGATGGCAATTTAAAATCACTGCTGATTCTGACTTGGGCAGTTCCCAACTTAATACAGGCAGGATTCAACTGGGGGTTGGGGAGAGGGATTTCCAAGAGTTTAGCTGGCGTCCTAATGCCTACTCTTCGTACATGTCGTAGGTCCTGTGATATTAGTCACACTGCCAGGTAAGAAAATGAACAGAGCAAATTGAAAAAGTTAATAGTACCTGTACTATAGTACTAAACTATTTCAAACTGTTAAACTAATTCGCCACTATCTGTTAGAAAGTTCACCGAAGCTTCTTACCGAGATTCTTATAAAACTACCTTTATTTATCTCCAGTACAGAAGAGCAGCTACGGGTATAACTCAGTGCCTGAAAAGCATAAACTACATGTGTACTGCAAAAAAAAATGTGTACGGTACAGGGACATCCAACAAATCTAGTGTACCGGTCACCACCATGGTTTGTCTGTCCTTGGGTGTCTTCGTAGATATTTCTGATGTTAATAAAAATATAAATATCTTTCTTTTTTTCCGGAATATAATTATTTCCAAAATTTTCATACGAATGAACAATGCATTTATGAATGGCAATGAAGCAAAGACTACGGTCAAATAAAAAATACCTCCCCCCCCCCCAACCACCTCACCACCGCAATTGATGTTAATATAAATATTTTTTCTTTTCCCGAATATAACTATTTCCCAAATTTTCATACACAATGATGAGCAATGACAGTGCCCACATCTGAACAATTACACATGCCGAATGAACAATACATTTATAAAAGACAATGAAGCAAAAACTACGATGAAATACGCCCCCCCCCCCCCCCCACCACCCCAACGTCATCAGTCATCCCAAGTCTAGTCCGACACGCAGCCCCTACAAGATATTTTATAATACTGATTTCTATTGAATGTAGGGTCTGCCAGTTTAACCGGCAAAATCTTCTAGCTGTCGGACCGTCCCCGAACGTGGAGGATGTAGCGGTAGTGAGTTTAAACATGGCGGAAAATTTGTCTTCTCGGTTCAGGAAAGCTTTGAAAATGCTCGAATAAACTACCCACGGAAAGTTCAGAACGGATTCCAAGTCCGAGATTTAACTTAAAAGGTGGGTTTCATTATTATGAGTCGAGAAAATGGCGCATAAAATATCGTTTTTTGACTGCCGGACATTTCGGTCCGGCAGCTAAGTCGATTTTGCCGGTTAAACGGGCAGACCCTACATTCAATAGAAATGAGTATTATAAAATATCTTGTAGGGGCTGCAATCGGACTATTCCAATTAAGTCATGATGCGACACCATACAGTTCAATGCATCAAGGCAACACACCTCCCCCGCCCCCCACCCCCTCCCCCTCCCACGTTTGCCACATTTACTTGTTCATTTTACCTTCGAAGATTGTAGGTCATTGCCTACTCGGTCGCGAGCAAAACGACATGATGTCTAACTTAAAAGCATAGGGTTATATATAAAGACCCCATATTTCGACACTTCACCCTAATATCACCCCCCACATCCCCAAAAACTTTTGTTTTGCGGGCCTGTGGTCTCACATCAAATTCAACGGCTAATAAAATGAGTGATACAGGCATAAAACTGTACATGTCTGTCATAAATAACATCGATAAGACAAGATTCTTACCTTGCTGTTCAACATTTTACCGTTCAACATCCACTGACTGTCGTCTTGCAGAAGTGACCGTTTGGCGTTTCGCGCGCGCGCAAATGTGTGACGTCAGACGACACATGTGTTGTATTACTGCGCGGATTGTATTACACTGCACACAAAAGAATCCGTCGTCGATGTTTATACGACTTCACAAAACTATTTCAAAACTAAAGCTCAACGATGAAATCATGTATTTGAATGCTTTTATGCGTATTTTCACATACTTTAGGACAAGCAGCTAACGAATGAAGTCATATGGGTTCACGGGATCAGCAACGGATTATTCCGTCAGGGCAATACAACAACGGAATATTCACCTACATTAACGAATTATTTCCGTTAATAGGATGGATTAATCCGTTGAAACTACCGAACGGATAATACGTTGTTGTAACGGATTATTCCGTCATGAGAATACAGCAACGGAATATTCCGTTGATGTAACGGATGAGTCCGTCAGTGCAATACAACAACGGAAGATTCCCTTACTATAACGTACTATTTCCGTTTATACAACGGATTAATCCGTTAAAACTACCTAACGGATAGTAATACGTTAAATTTTAACGGATTATTATTTTGAGTGTATATGTGTTTAAATGTCCAGGTAAGGGGCATTAATTTAGTCAATCGGCAAATTAAGAGCACCAATTCCATGGATCTTTCACATTACGATAGCCTGCTAACCAGAAAAAAATGTCGATATTTTTTCAACGCAATAGATTTTTTATTAGCTATGAAGATTCCCCCTGAATAGACTGTCACAGATTGTGGAATTGATGAGTCGATGGGACGACACGGGATTAGATCACTAGCTTTGATATTGATCCGATTTGTGGTTTCAATTATCTCCGTATAAACAATCTAACAGCAGCTGAACCTAGTCGTCGTCTTACACAATTTGTGTTTTGTAATTGTTGACCGATATTGCCCGATATGGAAAATTCAATACATATCAGGACTATTGAGATCCCTTGCCCCAGAGTCTATATCGAATGTCACTCTGCGGACCGCAGTGTTTTGCGTTTTCGACAAAGCGGATTTCCCATATGACCTGGCCGTAGTGACCCAAACCATTTGTCTTAACCAAGACTGCAAATCTAAGACGCCAAAACAATGTCGGCAAATGACAAGCGATGGATTATTTCTAAAATCCATAACTCTCTTTTGTATGTTATTGAGTTTGAAAAAAAGCTTTCAAGTCTGGCAGAGTACAATGAAGCGAAATGCAATGCATGGTCACGGATTTTCATGATACAAGCTTCTAATCTGTTATTCAATATTCAGACGTCGTCCATTAAAAAATGTCCGCGTCCATATTCCAAAGGCCAATTCCATATAACAGTACCAGCAACAAATTCAAAGAAAACAATCTGATATACATAAAATAGGCTACTTTCTTGCAAGAGAGACGCGGTTAACAGTTTTCAATGATGCCGGCAAGACATCATGATGTTCCAAAAATATCAAATCCGTATCGTTGATCATTATGCTTAATCCATATGATTTTCGTTTAATGTCGTTATCTAGGGAATGATGTATCTCAGTCACGCTTTGATTGCGAGATGTTCATATGAACACCATGGGGATCTTAAAGTACCTGGGCTTATACGCCCCGCTAGTCCGGGTTAAGCGAAACGCCAAGCGATAGATCTTGCTCGCTACAATCGTATTTTGCTTTTTATTGCAGGTGTTTGGTGGTATAGCCCTGTTTTATTTGGTGAATAATAATATCACTTTATCTGGCATATTTATTTCGAATAATGAAAAAAATGACGTCAAATTGAGACAAACTTGGGGATATTTGTTCCTTCACTTATATATTATATGAAATAACATACCGGCATCATAAACAAACATGAATCGCATATTTGTATCAAATATTGCGGCTATTCTGGGAAATTATAGCCACCTACAGTCGTTTTATTAAACAAAATGAGTTTTTTATAGATGCTTCATGTGTCGCTAATGGGCACAAAATAATAGTTGCACCTGGCAACAAACATTTTTGAACGCCCCAGTGTGCCCACCAACTCCCCCAAGCATAAAAAAAAAATGTTGTCAGAGGGGGGACCCACGAAACTTCTATTTTCTGCTTGACTAACTTCGACTGTTCGCGTCTGACACAGGAAGGCAACTTCAGAAACTAGAAATGAAAACTGAAGAAATGTTCGTTTTCAAAATCGACATGCCTTCAGGTAGGTCTATCAAAAAACTACATATCGGGAAATGTTTATGCTAATAGCACCAGCGGCCGGATGCTAACAACATATATGTGTTTAAATGTCCAGGTAAGGGGCATTAATTTAGTCAATCGGCAAATTAAGAGCACCAATTCCATGGATCTTTCACATTACCATAGCCTGCTAACAAGACAAAAATGGCAATCTTCTTTCAACGCAATGGATTTTTTATTAGCTACGGAGATTCCCCCTGAATAGACTGTCACAGACTGTGAAATTGATGAGTCGATAGGATGACACGGGATTAGATCAACAGCTTTGCCATTGATCCGATTTGTGGTTTTAATTATCTCAGTATAAACAATCTAACAGCAGCTGACCCCAGGCGTCGTCTTACACAATTTGTGTTTTTGTAATTGTTGAACGATATTGCCCGATATGGAAAATTCAATACATATAAGGAATATCGAGATTCCATGCCCCAGAGTCTGTATCGAATGTCACTCCACAGTTTTTAATGTTTTCGACAAAGCGTGTTTCCCATATCACTTGGCTCTAGTGACCCAACCCATTTGTTTTAACCAAGATTGCAAATCTAATTCGGCAAATGGCAAGCGACGGATTATTTCTAAAATCAATAACTCTCTTTAGTATGATAATGAGTTTTATCAAGTTATATGGAAGAAAAATATTCTCTGTGATAAGAAAGTTTTCCATAATGGCAGAATACGCCAACGAAGCGAAATTTAATGCATGATCAGGGATTTTCAGGATACAAGGTAGTCCGTCATTCAATGTTCAGCCGTCGTCCATTAAAAGGTTTCGGCGTCCTCATTCCAAAGATCTATTCCATATATTTAGTATTATCAACGAATTCAACAGAAAACAATCATAGTATACATAAATAGGCCACTTTCCTGCAAGAAAGAAGCGGTTAGGAGTTTTCAATGACGCCGGCATGACATCATGATGTTCCAAAAATATCAAACCCGTATCGCCTATCAGTATCCTTAATCCATATGATTTTCCTTCTAGTCGTTATCTAGAGAATGATGTATCTCAGTCACGTTTTGATTGCGATAATTTCATATCAAATCCTAACGCCAAAGTGGAAACAATTGGTGGTATAGTCCGGTTTTACAAGTTTCTGCGATAATATTTTGAGATGTTGATTATAATCGTCACGTTTTACACATGATCTAACAAATGCTACTAGGTGGGATATGTATACGCCATATGTAGGTCTCACTGGAACATTACTGTCCAGAAAGGGATAGTTTACGATGTGAAAATTGTGATTATTCTCTCTTGTCGTAAAGTCGACGAGAGAGAAGGCCGGCTTCATTTTTATAGGGATTTAGATCTAAAGATGACGTACCGTTAGGGCTATTTGTAGATTTTTTATCCAGTATAGGTGGATATATATCCTTCACTGCGTCATATATATAGCGATTATCCACAGCAAGGAGATCGTCTAATATAGCGTTTTGGTGAATGAGAAGGAACGGCTTTGAAATCATCCGTTTTTCAATTACAAGCTTCTGGTTCGTCATTCGTTATTCAGCCGTCGTCTATTAAAGAATCTCTGCGTCCATAGATCTATTTCATATTTCGAAAGAGCCTGCATACAGTCGTATTCACAAGAGAACAGATAAATGTCTGCCAAAAGAGGTGCACAATTCGTACCTATTGGAATATGTATTTGCTGTTGATATATCGTGTCGCCAAATTTTACATAGATATTACTAATGAGAAATTCAAGCAACTCTATTAACAAATAAGGAGAGAGAGAATTAAGGTTTAACGTCGCGTTCAGCAATATTTCAGCTATATAGCTACGATCAAACAAAATTCTAAGTATTCCAACAAAAACAAGTTAATAACCTAGCAATCTAGAAGTTATCAAAACAACACATTAAAAACATGTACCTACATTAAAACGTATCCAACAAACCGATTTCTCTCAAATAACCTAAAAAACAATTCTTTTTTACTCGACTAAAAAGATCTTCTAAAGAAGCTGCTCGATAAAAAGAATCTGTTACAAGCTTAAAATCTATATACGATCAGAATATTCCTATGATCAAATAAACAGTAGTAGAGTCAAAGAATGCTTTGTGGTTTCTGACATTAATATATCGAAGATCAGTTTTGTTGAACACCGATACTATTAATGAACTAAGACAAACAATCATGTCCCGATGAGGGATTGTAGTATAGAGGGTCGAAAAATTCCATACGTATACATGTCTGTACGGTATTTGTCGTTTCGCATCAAGTTCCTCCGTAAGACATTTGAATTTTGTAAATATCCGCATACTTTCAAAGTTTTTAGCTCCTCTTGCATATCGATTCAATTTAGAAATAGTGGCTCAATACCATTCCCAAAATGTGTTCACTCCTGAAGGCCCTCGTCAACAGGGTTGAAAGAAACTTGGTGGTGCAGCTTTTAGAACCAGCTATGAATCTAGCTTTGTATGGCGTGTTACACATTTTGGGAGTCAATACACTTTTGGAACATCGTTATGGGAGTTTGGCAGAGAAATCCTTGAGAAACGTTTTGTGTTTGATAAATAAATCACCCCGAGTGATTACAGTTTGAGAGTAAGTAGACATATTCGATGATGGTGTGCTCCTACTCAATTCCTTAACCAGCACCTGGTAATAGTAATATTTATATATGAATATTATATTATTTGAAGCTTTGTCTGCAGGGACTATGACCAATTTACTCTGGGGATTTGATAGAACCTTGCTCTTTGTGAGGTCCAGTCAATCAGCGAATACTGTAGGTTCACTCTTTTACCAAGGCAAGGCCAAAAATCACATTGTATTAGTGTAAATGACATTCAGTGGCATGACCACATAACGGTAAGGCTGTGGCTGAAAACGCAATTTTTGGTGATTTGATTACTATTCGGAAATGACGAGAGGTAAACATTCTCGTCCTCCTCGCTTAGCCTTTATGTAGTATATGTACAGTTATCAGTCTTGCAAGTACGCCTGCAATATTACGTGAAGCGTACACTGCTGACTTTAATCCTAGAAGCACATAGAAGTGGATCAGTTCACCAGAAAAGAATGTTCCATTGAGACTATTAATACTAGGTCCCTTCATCGGGAGTGATTTTAGGTCGTTATCTATTGTTATTTACATCTGGCAGTGAACCATGATATCCTAATTCAGCGTCAGGTCCCAGTGTATATGCTAATATCCATACTACCGATTTATACATGGTTTTTCCAGGCCACGGCTAATATTTTGGCCTCCATGTAAGCCGCATAGTTGGAACAGTCTGTGAACTCGCAAAAGAGGCTTTGTGCTGTTGAACTGGGATGGCTATCACGTGGGCTATACCTTTCATGGATTGAGTGATGTCATTTGAAATTGATGGTGTAGTGTATATTATGGAGTTTTCATTGTTGACCACTTTTATATGGTGCTATCTGTCAGTGTGTTTTCTATAATTCGTGAGTATATGTCATAACCTTCCATATTCAATCGTGCAGAATCCTATTGGAGCGATATGCAAGAGTTGGGGAAAATTGTCGACGTCTGGCGACTGAAGAGCAACCATATGACTCTACATGAAAGCTTCTCTCGGCACCTCACATTCATCCCCGAGAATACGTTGGATTCTCGGACGTAGCCTCAGTATCTCAGCAGCGCTTTTATTGCGGGGGGTTCATGTGGAAACTATGAAGGATCCACACAGCCCCTAGCACCGGCTTAAGCGGAATTAGATACGCTAGCTCGGCAGTTGTGATGACAGATCAGCTCAAAGAAATAACTCATGTGATGTTCATGGATAAGCATCCATGACGTCTGATCTATTGCGAGAGATATTCTCTAGGTGACTCATGAATCTACACTGTATCAGCCCGACGAACTCTTCCAGCTTTGTATAGGGGGATAAGCAGGGAACTGGTTGAATAGAAAAATGCAAATATGGAGTGGTGAGTTAGAAGTGAACTGAACCTCTCCTGTATGGAGATGATCCGGCGGGTATTTTGTCATCGACTTCACGGGTGAGGGGATTTGTTATATTGTTTTCAGTTCACTTTTTATGGGTGTTGTTCAGCTTTAAGCCGATTTTCAGTGTATAACTGTCAATAAACTTTCCAGTATGACGTCAACGACACCCAAAATCGATATGGAATGTAGACATGAGAAAGGGAATTCGCTCAGCAGTCCGCGTTCTTAAGGAAGTAGACGACGTTCATTTCCAGAGGTTGATTTTTTTAATTTCACTATTTATTCATCAGATTAATAGAAGATAATAAACAAAAACAATTGGGGGGAGTTACCATACTCGTTATTAAAATATGGCAGTCACATGTACGTGTATCATTGAACAGCTATAACACTGAATACATAGGGAAATTTGACTTTTTTGTTTGAAGAACTTCCTCAGGTCAAATTTTCGCCTTTTTGTTACATAATACTAAACACGTATAGTTCTCATTGAACATGTAATGAAAAGGTCGCCATGCTTTCTTAGAAAATAATAGCGACATAACAGATAAATTGAACCTTTCCAGTCCTATCTCCAGGATGAGGTAAGGATTGGGAATCAGAGCAGGGTTTGGAATATTGTTGGAGGTTCATCTATAAAGTATCTACACATTTGCCTTTTTGTTGAAAGTCAATACGGATGAATTTTTGGGGTACCATAATCGTCAACCTCGTGAATACTTTAATCTCTTCAACCGTTGAATGTAAGTTGCCAACTTTTTGTTCGTGCCTCTATCGAACCAGTTATACGCATAAATGGTTTTGTGGTATCAGATAGTAGTCTTTTCTTTTTTATCCTATTATGAGGTGTCTGGACACTTTTGCATTAATGACTCTTCAGATACAACATCGAAATTGTTCGTCAAAATTCCCGCGTCCATAATCGAACGAACCCATTCAAATCACTATATTAGAAGATTGTACAAATATAAATAATACCACAAGCAGTCGTTTCTGCCAAGAGATAAAGATGTCTTGAGCCGATTCATGTGTTTATTGAAGGCGTATCAAACTGATCCAAGGCAATTTATGAGAGAGAAAAATGCTCGCAGATATGAGTAAATACTCAAGTAAATATTCCAAACGATTGCGAAGATATATAGGAGCAGGAGTCTAACTCTGATATTCGGGGACTTTAAGCAAATGAGAATTAGTGATGTAACCAAGTGGACTCAAGTTAATGAGATACAGTTCAGACCTGGTTAATCTTCCAATTAGTGAACAGCGTTTACTCACCGATAGCGCGCCAACGTGCTGGCCTAATCACCAAGACTTATTACACCCCCCATGATGTGACCCTTGCCGCCACGCGCCGGTAGAATATAGTCCGGTCAAACCACTGAACCATTGTGAGCATGTCGGCGGTAAACAAAGGCTCCCCGTTGGGGCGCTTGCCGGATCGCGCGCTAATAGCCGTCACCGCTTAAAACTGAATTGTTCCCCTCTGGCGGTGTACGGCAAGAACACAATCTATTCTACAGTTTAAATTACTGGCTAAGTAATTAAAAAATATATAGAAGATTTGACTTCTTCAATAAGAATGCTGTAAATGTTTATCTATCATTTTTTGTTTGCGCTCCAAGGAAACTCGGCCGTCTTGTGAACATTCGGTTGAGACTACGAATAATCTTCATTAAAAAAAAGTTTCGCCACAGATAGCTTAAAGTATGCCTAAATATATTATCAGAATTCATAAAACGTTGGTGTGTGCAAATTGCGAAGGCCGCCTCCTCTTTCAGAACGGCCAGTAAAACGGTTGAACGTAACATTTCAAATGAATACAGCTTCGTATAAATTCAGACACACGGGCGAGTCGAGATCATAATCGGGGCAACATGCAGTGCTCGGTCAGACTAGTTGTCTCTTTGGCTTGTCTTGTTACAACCGCCTAATCAAAATATACACAGAAACTCAAAAGATCAATTAGCCCCTTACAGAGAATGACAAGTACTCCAATTGTGTATACTCTTTATTCGTTACCGCCCGACTGTTATAGGTTGCACACGAAATAATATATAACTTCCGATGAGGAAATAAGAATTAACAAGTATTTATGGCCCACACATCCATCGTTCCAGCTAAATAACATAAACGAAACAATAACAGAGATTTCTACCTAAACAATAAGTTAATGCCATTTCATTTCTTTTCAAACGAGACGCAGACGCGCCTTTTGTTGGACGAAAGCGGGATATCGCTTTACCCCGTCAGAGAGAGAATGCACTGTTATGTTTATATTCTCCACTTGTTTACGCCAAACTTAACGAGATGATTAATCTTTACAGTGTTGTTTTCTTGCTGACAATATAACATCCGTTATACTGTTCGACAGGAAGTATACATTAACACATATGAAATTTAGGTCTTGATGTTGTTTATCTTCTAACTTTTTCTGAAGCTCTGGCGCGGATATTTCATCATCTGTCTCCATTTCTCGATCAATGAACGCGAGATGTTCGGGGCCAAGTAGCTGCTTCTCTGGTCGTAGTCTAGATTTCGGCCTTCGTTTTCCTGATTCCAGCTCGGAGGCCCGTCTTGCTAGGTACAATTTAATGGATTTGGTAGTTATTCGAATCCCGTCTTCAGCAATCAGTCATTTTCTAATTTGTAAAGGTTCCGCATTGGCGCTGTGGAGCGTGTCGATCTTTGCTTGAAATTATCTGGAAATTCGTCGAATGGGTACAGCCATGGTGTTTTTCTCTCAGTGATCGTACCATTGAAATTGAAATTGAAATTGCAGTTTAAGGGCCGCTTCCCGTACGGATTTCGCAGCCCATCAACTCAATGTTTTATTTTAATTACACGTTACATTTCTTAGTTTGTTAAAGATGTTTACAAGCGCTGTATAATCAAATAAACAAATAAATAAGTAAATAAATATATAAATAAATAAATAAGTAAATAATAATAAATGGGCGGATGGAGATATAAATAGAATAGAAGAATTGTCTATGTACAGGTTCATCGCTTGGTTTTTGATTAGGTTATATTGGTAAGTATGTGTTCATTGTATATTGTAGTCGCGTGGGTGATTCCTTTGTCTTTGTACCCCTCTGTACACACAACGCCGTCCAGAAAAAACTGGGAGAACCATAGGCGGGTTCTTCCAGAAATCTGTGCCTGTAACAATTGCTTGGAGTGGGTATTGGGGTACAGGATGGCAGGTCTACATCCTATATTGGTGAAAGTCAAAGGATCATATTTGCATTAGACGATCGTTACATCTCAGGTGTGGCACATCTGATCTGTGTTGTCTTCAGTGAGTATGGTTTCAATTGTCCGTTGTTGTGGTATGCATTGTGCGATTTGGTTTGAATGTAGAAGCTGTTCTTGTTTAAGTTGATTGTCCGTGGTCAAGGTGTGGGTTTTGGTGATTCCACTGAAATGGCTAGGTCAGGGTGGTTTCTGCGGTGTTGTCACTCACGGTGCTGTTTTATAATATCTGTCGTCATCGGTGTTCTGTTTCATGGCTGGTCTTACTCGCCTGTGGTCATCAGTGTGCTGTGCCTGTATTACAAAGAATAGAAGAGTTTGTAGTTTCTTGTTTTCTGGTGTTATTTTTTGCCACCGACTGGCACTATCGTGATCTGAGTCACACATGATCAATAGCAATAATTAATTAGGTACTAAATATTATAAATAAAAATATTATTATAATTAAAGCCGATTGTGAATGTTTGATATAACCTCCAGTCTTCTGCCCCTGCTAGAATTACAAGCGTCTAGTCCGTCATTCATAATCCAGCCGTCGTCCATTAGAGAATATCCGCGTCCATAATCCAAAGACCTATTCCATTTTCCACATAACAGTATTAGCACCAAATTCAAAAGACAATCATAGTATACATAAACATAGGCTTGTTTCCTGCAAGAGAAAAGCGGTCAACAGTTTTCAATGATGCCGGCAAGACATCATGATGTTCCAAAAATATCAAATCCGTATCGCTGATCAGTATTCTTAATCCATAATATTCGTTATAGAGTCGTCATCTAAAAAAAGATGTATCTCAGTCACGCTTTGATTGTGACTGTTCATATGAGTACCATGAGGATCTTGAAGTACATGGGTTCATACGGCGGTTAACATTCGTTAACGAGGGTTGGAAATAAGGGAACACAATTTGATCGGTGCTCATTATTAGGAGCTTTTAATTTGATCAGTGAATTTGTCTATGTTATTGCTATGGCATTTTGATTGGTTAGTGTCCAAATTTTATCAGTCATTTCTGATCACTGACCCTTATTTCCGCCCCTGTAAAATAGTTTTGACTCTAAGCGTGCTACATTTATTTAAATTTGGTCCTAGGTTTCTTGGTGTAACCATATAGTATTAAATGGTAGAGTGATAGTCAGTCGATTTGATGTAAGCTAGTAAGGTGGAGTATACTTTGTTTATAAGAGGTGGTTTAGGATTTAATATAGAAGCCAACGACAGAGGGACATTTAAGTTTTTGAGTTCGTTTTCCAGTGTGCGGCGATAGGGGTCATGTTTTGGGCATTTGAGTATAAAATGTTCTATCGTTTCTTCTTCGTTGTTGCATGAGGTGCATAGTGGTGATGTGTTTTTTATTACCTTAGAGAGGTGTGATTTTAGTCCTGTTTTGCCTAGTCTTAATCTTGTGATGATGCGGTCGTCACGTTTACTGTCTAGCTGGAATCCACAACTCCGTCTTTTCCCCTTATCTAGAATACTAAGTATCCATCTACCTCGGTTTTCTTCGTTCCATTCCTTTTCCCATTTACTATCTATTCTGGTTTTAATGATAGAATTCAGTTCTTTGGTTCCTAGTCCTATATGCACGTCAGGTGCAGTTTTGGTGAGGCTGTCTAGGGGCCGTGTGGTCATATCATCCAGGTTGCCACATGAACAGGTACAATAAAAGCGTACCTGAGATACAACACATACCACGAATCGTTAGATTCTTGGTATGTGCTTTAGAATAGGTTTACCAGAAGTCTATTCTGTGAAGTCATATGACGCAGTCAGTATGTCGGCACCTCTTCCCACTTCCCTTATATGTGTTGTAATTTTTACCTGTATATGGCGAGATTCTGCTGGTGGACGTTTCGTCCCCGAGGCCCGCCCCCTGTACAGACCTTTTGGTCTTTGATATATGTTGGCATTTGTGGGAAGTTGATGCTGGGTCGACATCGGGCCTTACAGACTAGTCTTTTGTGTTAATTGCCGTCGTTTACATCTGACGACGATACAGCTCACCAATCTCCAATGTACGAGTTGTCACAGCGAAACAGCTCACCAATTACCAGTATACGAGTTGTCAGAGCATTTCCATCATAGCTCTCTAGATTTGTATCTAATACCGCTTATGCCGGTGCTAGGGGCCGTGTGGTCATATCATCCATGTTGCCACATGAACAGGTACCTGAGATACAACACATACCACGAATCGTTAGATTCTTGGTATGTGCTTTAGAATAGTTTACCAGAAGTCTATTCTGTGAAGTCATATGACGCAGTCAGTATGTCGGCACCTCTTCCCACTTCCCTTATATGTGTTGTAATTTGGCTGTCCTGTCGGCGGCTTCATTTCCCCTAACGTCCACGTGGGCGGGAATCCAAGCTAAAATGGCGTCAATGTCATTGTCTCGTATTTGTGTACATAAAATTTCTATTTCGTGTATGAGGTCAGGTCTGCTGTCGGATTTGGAGTTCTCTATAGATACCAGTCCGCTTAAGGAATCGCTAAGAATAACGGTGGAAACCGGTCGGTTCTGAAGAACCCATTCGAGGGCCTTGATTATGGGGACTAATTCAGTGGTGTATACAGACATATTGTCTGGTAGTTTGAAACCTTCGTGAATGTCAAGTTCTGGAATAACAAATGCAGAACCTGTATTGTGACTTGTGTTTTTGGAGCCGTCTGTATATATTTTCAAGCGATTTTTCCAATGTGTGTCAATATATTCGAGAGCAGTGACCCTTATATGCTCGTACCATCGTTGTTCGTGCCGTATTTATAGTTGATGAACAGTGATTATCGGTATAGGATTAGTGTCAAAAATAAAGTTCACTCTGTCAGTTTAATCTCCCGCTATCAATGGTCCTTTGCAAATTAACCCGAAGATTAACACAACATAGCGGGATGTATTAACATTACAGCGGTAGGGCTAGAAAAAAAAAAAAATAATAACAGATTAATTCCAGACGGATTGTCCTCATACTATCATCTATCATTTGATCAAAACGAATACGCCGCAGACTTTAAACGTGTACATTCATGTATTTGTGCATGAATAACCTGCGATGATATACGTACATGTACTCAAGTGAAATCGTATTGTACTGCCGTCGACTGTACTGTTTTCATAGTAATATGGATTATAACTTAAAGTGAAAGATTTCCCATCAGTCGGTCTTCTTCCTGCCAAATCATACTGTCGGTTCAGTAAAATATAACTTCTGCACAGTAATATGTTGCAAGATTTCAAACACGTGTTCTCATTTTCCCGCGAAAAGCCACGTGGGTTCAAACTGGTCGCGCGGGGCTATATTAAGCATGTTCAGACAGCATCCAACACTTGTACCAAAGTTCGTCTGGATAGCTGGGTTGTGTGTAGACGCCAGATTTCATGAGGGTTGATCTATTTCACAGAGGAGTGAGTTCTGTTTTATTGGTGACAAATCCTCAGAAAGGGATTACCAGACTTCAATCAAATCAATCAACCGATTTCTAGTAAAAAGGTACGGGTATTACATAATTCGTTTCATCGATTCTTGTCCCACTGATTAAATATTTATACACTGCATAATCCGGTAGTAAAATCCCGGGCATTTACTCTTGAATGGTCAAAATTAACACAATTTGCAAGAATTTTTGAATATATGAAAACGAATGACTTGAACTTGCGCATCTGTATGAGAAGCGACCGTAAGATGAAACTTCCAATAAACAAATACCCATTCTTTATACCAGAAACGCTATTCCGTGAGACGCGCAAGTCTGGGTCAACTTTGAAAGCAGGTGTCCGACGAAGCACAAATTACAATCCATTTTGCAAGCAGTGTTTATGATTAAAATAAATCTTAAATCTATTTCCTTTTACAAATTTTTAGATGGAATGCAAATACGCTTGATCGAGGTCCACGTGTTCGCCGGTAACACAAATTCATATACCTGATGTTATTTAATAGGTATGAATTACAGGCAGACATTCTGTGGAAACAGTTAGCTTCGTGCCGATTAACGCCACGGGGACTCCCAACTGATTTTCTTGAGCTCTCTCGCGTGAACGATCGCTCGCTAACAAAGACCTCACTAGCGGGCTCTTACTCCTGCAGCTCGCTTCCAGCCATTGTCTGACCGTGCTGATAGCGCGCGGCCTGTGTTCAATCATGTCGACGGACTACATTCAACAGAGTTAGAACAATGGCCAGCCGATAATCATGGGCATTGGCGCGCTATACCTTTGTGTTGGCGCGCTTCGTTTGCACGCCGTTGGTGCGCCAACACTAACCTTTCAGCTGGTCTGAACTGTAAGGGAGCGTGTCAAAATTTGGACTGTGAAACGCGGTCCATAGTTCACGTATGACCGTCCCGATTGTGAGGTGCTGAAGCCAGATTTTGTCATCGGCGCGGTCGAAAGTTCACGCTGGCCAGGTCCTTCTGGACCGTTCCAAAACTTGTTTTCGATCACGGTCCAAATCAAATTGTTCCAGGACCAATTTAGACCCGTCGAACTTAATCTATATTTATCCTTCCACAGCCAGCTTCAAATTTCGCTAAACGCACGTCAGTTCTCATAGCTGCGAATTTCTCGTCGGTGATGGGCTGTCGGATCCGTATATTACAACTTAATATAGCCTATCAGCTGAAATATATGTTTGCAGTTTATTTGTAAGTTTTTTTAATCTCTCTTGTATGTTTATGTAATTTGATATTTGAAATCTCATCTCGATCACAGGATGATTACGTACGGTACCTGAAGCATATGTGGATCTTCAGAGCCATGATGATAGACCAAAGCTGGGCATGCTCATATATTTCCCAACACCGCGCGTATTTAAAATATTTTTCAACTATATATAACTCTACAATGGATACTGAACGTTCTGAAAATTAAATGTCGAAGAGAACGGTAAGCTCTTGAGAAAATTAAACTCTGTCCAGAATCCAAAAATGACCACGCCCAAAAAGGACCGGTCCGCACTGTAGAACGGTCCATACTGCATGATCGGTCCGTATTGGGATGGGTCGTTTCTGGACGAGGGGGTGTTCTTACGCACAGCAAGTTGGACCGCGTACACGGTCCTTTTTTCACGCCGAAATGCAAAAAGAACGGTCCAAATTTGACATGCTCTCTAACTTCATGCTGCAATATTCACAGAGCTAGCAATCAGAACTCTTAAAACTTATAACGTTGTTAATTAGCATCTTACAAATTTTAAAAGTATTTTGGAGGGAAATTCGAATGTGAGAAATATGGTGAACGTAGTAACAGGTTACTTCGGGCTCTATTTTGGAAATTCCGCACATTATGAACTTTGTATTACGGAATATGCAGTAACATATATTATGCAAGTGGTTGGTCCATTTAGGCAGGTGGTCCATTGGGCAGGTGATCTTCCTGGGCGAAATATGATGACGAGAACCATCTGCCATACAAGGCTACTTCCCATCCTGCCTAGCTTGTGACCTCCAGTGGGAATGGGTCCCAGTTACTTCAATGTATTTGCTGAGAAGCAACACGAGCAAACAGGAGCAACTAATCTGATGTCTAGCACTGTAATATCACTTGTCTTTATTTCACCATGTAAGCATCCTGTTCGTGCCTTGTGTGCCGTCCTCAGTGTTTTATAGGTGGATGGAGGGGTCTGGTTCCACGTTGCTTCAAAGATTTCGAAAGCAGGAACGCAGCTTGGCTGGGTAGGGCTTAGTTGGTTCGACGCGATATGAATGAAATAATATTGAAAGCGACGGTAAATTCTATTCACTCACTCACTCACTCACCCTTGCCATACGTCAGTCACCTTGGCCGTGAAAAGTTGTTTTCTCCATTCTCCGAGCAGGGCTATTCTAACATGTAATAGCGCAAAGATCGGCCCAAACCTGGCGAGATTACCTAACATATTTTGCACATTTTACCTGGAATCGGCAGCATAATGGGGCTAATTCATCGTAGCCTAGTCTAAGGAAGTTGTTGTTTTTTCATCTAGCAGCAGGCCTCTATTATCGCATGATTAATTATCGAAATATAGTTCACCTTGTTTAAAGACAACGGCAGTTCATTTGAAAAAACCCAACTAAATACAGTTTTTAAATAAAAAGCTTACACAATTCTATAGCACGGTGGTATCAAATAGCTGTATTTTGATTATGCTTGATAAAGAAAATTGGACTGATAAATGCACGTTTGTGAAATGATGTTTGGGTTCTAGGCTACATAAATAAGTGGCATCTGACAGTGACGAATAAACAAAACATATAGGAAGATTGATATTCGTACGAGAACGTCATAACAGGGGGCTCTTCTGCTTCTTGACGCTGAGATTCTTCGCGGACAACGAATGCTCCCTGTCGAATCTGTCACTAGTCTATAGCTGACTATCTAACTCCTCGTTGCCCAGTTAGTCTGCCATATTATTGCGTGTTGTAACTTGACCGCTTCTTTCCTGAAATTTGTCTTATCGGCAATGCTCCAGTAAACCAGGATTTGATTAACCCTAAGAAAATATTTTTCTTACTCCTTGTGCTAGGGCCCTTTATGACACTTCACAGTGACGTCCTTTTCAAAAAAGAAATTTTTGGGCGATTTTTTCGATTTTTTTATTTATGTGATTAATTAGTAAATAATAGTGTGGTGTGAAATAAAGTCGGTTCACTCACTTTTCCTCGAAGAAAAGCAGGAATTTTGAGGAAAAATTACGAAAACATCATTTTTCTGGTACCCCACATCTTCTGATCCTCTGCTCGGCAGGTTATACAAACAGGCTTTTTTTCTTGTCGTCCTGAGTGGCCCCGAAGTCACGACCTTCGTGAGAATAGCCGAACCTCTCTAACCATTCGGCCACCGAATCACTCTACAAGAGACTGTGTTTAAAGTCTATTCACACTACGCATATGCTTGGCTTATGCAGCAACAACAACATTTTCTCAGTTTGACGCCAGATTTTGAAATTGAAAACGAGGCCACGCTATGTCATCAGTCAAGTGAGACAGTCACGTGGTTGTGTATGAAGATTGGGGTGGCTCCTATCAATAGGGATCCAATGAGAATGCTCATCTTAGTTTAAAATGGCGGGGTCGCATGACCAATCACCGAAGGGGAGACAACTGAAACAGTACGCGTACACTGTCTGTTAATATCTTGATTTAACAGAGTCGTACAGTCTAGCGGTAAACCCAGCAAGCGCAATCTCACCCGTTTTAGTACTGAATAAGTAACAGACTGTTGTAGCAGTTTCTTACCCCATTGCCGTATGCTTTCATACCTGATAGGAGAGAGAGGCCATAATGGCTGGCAGGGTTAATAACGAATAAGATCATAAGCAAAACAACCTGATTTTGTTTTGATGATGGTGGTATGTACGGATCTTAATGTCCGACTCTGATTAATAAAATTAGGCAGATGCATATTAACCATTCAACTAAAGCATATCACTGGAAGGAGTACATCGGATTAGCAAAAGTTTTTTTTCTTACTTTTTCCAATTTCCCAACTGAATATGATAATGGTGTCCATTCTCTATCAACGAAGTTGTGCGAAACAATATTTCAGATGTATCCATGTGCATGTGTACGATTCGTGAGATATTATATGTAAAAATATAATTCTCAATCATCCTTTAAAATAACTTCTTGCCTTTTGGCTACATGAACGACATTAGTGACATGTAGTTCCAGGTCATACATTAGGGGAAAACCATGTACCCTACCTATATTCTGTAATATTTCTCAATTGAGCATAATTAAAAGAAATGTTAAGATTATACTTTTCTGTACACAAACATTTGTGTATAAAAACCGTGATTATGTACAGCATTATGGATGTGCATCTTTGCAGCTGTGTACGAGTGCTACCCAATTTCATTCATGATATACGCGTGAGAATGGCTTCCGTACAGATCTAGAACCTGAAATTAGTCTAAAGTAACCATGGTAACTGCTGATGTCAGAAGCTAATGAAAACCGAGATGTTGCCAGAGATAATTTATAACTAAAGTAGTTATATCTTTGTGTGGAATAAAGAGATCACATTTTTGTTGTTCTTGAGGGAGGCGGGGATTTGGTTTAATGTCACACTCTAGGTTGTTTCACTCATATGGTGACAGTCACTTTGGTTGGTGGAGGAAGCCGGAGTACCCGGAGAGAACCACCGCCCGTCGGCAAGTAACTTACAAACTTTCACACATGGACCGGCTGCGCTCGAACCCGTGCCAGTTCAGCGGTGTGAGGCTAGCGGTCACCAAAGAAGCGCCTTAGACAACTCGGCCACCGAGGGTCATTTGTTGTTCTTGAACTAACAACGACTCAAAAACACTGAACATAGTCGCGATGATAAATAGTTGATGAAACAAGACGTCGCATTTTCTATTCGGCTAGCGTCATCATGCTTCAAAAAGCTCTATAATAGAACGTGTACAAAATGTCCCATTTTTCGCGATGATATCTCATTAAACAATTTTCATTTTTGAGGCCCTTCGCGCGAAATTTTTGTACGCTTGAGAAAGTAAACTAGCAGAACAGTTTTATGAATAAATGCTCTCTTTAAATTCACACGTTATTCGTTGTTTTTCGAAAAATTATATTTGCTACAACAAGCAAATAATAATGAGTGTATATCAGAATTATTCTCTAAATTGAGTGACTTTTTTACCTAAAGGTTTCGTGTAACGTTATTCTCCACCAATACTTCATTGTTTACGAAGGAAACTTTATCACATATGCCGTCCCCAGGGACCGACAGATAGTCGGGTATTCTCTGCATTGTTCATTATTCTTTTAAGATGTCAACCAATTCATGGTATTCGGGAAAGAATGAACCTCGCTATCTACGCAAATAGTTCATGGTTGTTAAGTCCGTCACTTTTCGTTTTTGTTGCGAGTCGGTTATACAGCAACACCTTCAGTGTAATCCATTGGTCCCGGCATCAATCCAAACTGGTGGCTCTTCCAAGACAATCGAGCTGTTTATGGATGAAAAATCATTGGATCCTATATTCAACATCCAAAATGTTATATCTGGCATCCGATAGGAAGCCTTGGTCAAAAAAATACAGCGTCCATATGAAATTCCAGCGCGAGATGCTATCCAGCCGTCGCTCATACAGAACTCACAAATCCGTAATGGGAATACCTCATTCACGCAACGCTATTCTCCCTGATGGAAATACCTCATTCGCACATCGCTATTCACCAATCAGTAATGCCTCAAACACACAACATTATTCACCAACCCTTAATACTCATTCGCAAAACACAATTTACCAATCATTAGTACCTCATTCGCACAGCGCTATTCACCAACCCTAATGCCTCATTTACACAACACTATTCGCCAATCCTTAGTACCTCATTTACACAACACTAATCACCAATCTCTAATAATCATTCGCACAACACTATATTAACCAATCCTTAGTACGTCATTTGCACAGCGCTATTCACCAACCCTAATGCCTCATTTACACAACACTATTCGCCAATCCTTAGTACCTCATTCACTAAACACTATTCGCCAATCGTTAATACTCATTCGCACAGCGCTATTCATCAATCCCTAATACCCTATTCGCACAGCGCTATTCACCGATCCCTATACCTAATTCACAAAACACTATTCAGCAATCCTTGATGCCTCATTCTTACAGCGCTATTCACCAATCCTTAGAACCTCACTCGCTCGGTGCTATTCACCAATCCTTAGAACCTCACTCGCTCGGTGCTATTCACCAATCCTTAGAACCTCACTCGCTCGGTGCTATTCACCAATCCTTAGAACCTCACTCGCTCGGTGCTATTCACCAATCCTTAGAACCTCACTCGCTCGGTGCTATTCACCAATCCTTAGAACCTCACTCGCTCGGTGCTATTCACCAATCCTTAGAACCTCACTCGCTCGATGCTATTCACCAATCGTCTTTCGAGGCGAAGGTTCAAGTTGAAGGGGTATGGCGTGTAGCCGGTCGTGTACCTCTCATACCGATGTTATATTCAAAGTTTTCTCCGGACTGGCCTATACCGTCGAATAAGGGAAAGGTAGGCCGACGCACATGGAAAGTCTTTATCTTTCTCACCGTACAGCGTTTTTATTTGATGACTCGGGTAAGTGACACCGCCTATGTTTACCGACATTTTTGGTCAGTTTGAAGTGATGAAAGTTCAGTAGATTGTTGAAAAACACAAAATCTACGATCATTTTGCTGGGGTATACGGATTGGAACAAGTTTTCTCAGCGAAAGAGCATCTGTCCAGCGTCTATGGACATCATCTTAACCTGCATTCTCTGGTTGAGATAAAACGCGGAACTATCCTCGATGGCTTTGGTGTGTCCCAGTATGACACCGGGGTTGGCGCGTACTTTGTAAGCTTTGAGGCTGAAGTCCTTATAACGAGTTTGTAGGCTGGAGTCTCTGCGTCCGACATGGAGATGAACTGACTTTATGACAAAAGAGATGATTACAATTTCGACATCGTAAACTATCCCTTTCTGGATAGTAATATTCCAGTGGGACCTGCATATGGCGTATACATATCTCGCTTAGTAGCATTTGCTAGATCCTGTGTTAAATGTGATGATTTTAATCAACGTCACAAAACATTGTTGCAGAAACTTATAAAACAGGGCTATTCCACCAAGCGCCTCCACTCAAAGTTTCTCAAATTTGGCGATACATATCGCATGCTGATAGCAAAATACGAACGTAGCGTGCAAGATCTATGGCGCTATGTTTCGTAACTTGTGTCTAATACCGCTTAACCCGGGGCTAGGGGCCGTATGAACCCATGTACTTCAAGATCCTCATGGTACTCATATGAACAGTCACAATCAAAGCGTGACTGAGATACATCTTTTTTAGATGACGACTCTATAACGAATATTATGGATTAAGAATACTGATCAGCGATACGGATTTGATATTTTTGGAACATCATGATGTCTTGCCGGCATCATTGAAAACTGTTGACCGCTTCTCTCTTGCAGGAAACAAGCCTATGTTTATGTATACTATGATTGTCTTTTTGAATTTGGCGCTAATACTGTTATGTGGAAAATGGAATAGGTCTTTGGATTATGGACGCGGATATTCTCTAATGGACAACGGCTGGATTATGAATGACGGACTAGACGCTTGTAATTGATCAGTTCAACTCCACGTGTACGCCAACGTTGTTTCGCAAGTGGCGGTGCAGTTTGAACAAGTCCTGCATGGTGTTTTCTTCCATTTCGAATACACTACTCTCCGCGATGAATTTCTTTCTCTCGAATAGTCCAACATTTTCACCTGTTGCGGGATTAGTGGTATACATATCAGTACACTTGTCGGCTATATACAGTTGCAGCTACAGTTGCGTTTGTTAAGCTTCTTCGCCGAAATTGATAACCGTTTGAAAGAGGGTTGTGTACGGATAATTAACCGTTGTCCATGGTCGTCACCAGTTTACCTTGCATAGACACGTCAATTTGCTACCACATGGTCTGCAACAGTTGACTGATGGGGGGACATTTTTTGCCCTTTATCAACAGCGTATTGTCGCTGTGTACTAATTTAGCCTTGACATAGAGTCGACATGATTTCAGGTCGAGATAATCTAACCCCTGGCCCGGTATCATAAAGTCAACGGGAGCACCATCGGTGATTTGGTATGTCGGTGCCACGTCGATGACGTGACGATTTTCCACCGCTGTTTGCGAAGGCGGTAAATGAAAGAGGGATAACGTCTCGGGTTGACCTTCGTGGAAACCTTTGTCAATAAGGAGCGCCATGGTGTAGCTAGAGAAACTGTGTCTTCCGTTGATTTGGAGGTGATTGCCTTTTTATACGTTTTGGCATTGTCTGTCCTTGGGGGGGTAGTGAGCGGAGATGAGGCGCGCTTCTTATTTACACGGATTTCAGACTTGGCTTATTGTCAGCGTAACAGCGGTACTTTTATACGTTTCTGTGACACTTGGGGTTCAATAGGAATGATGCTCGGACCTCTGCCGCTTTGCGGTATGGAGTTGACCTGACCCTGATAAAACCGGGTCCATTTTTCCACGTCGGGAACATACAATTGTCGATTCGTCATAGTTTTTTCAAGTGGAGTGTCACCGTAATAGGTTCACTCAAAAGGGTTGCTGGAACGTTGTCTTCAGTCTTTATATGGATGTGGGAAGAGTCAACACTGATTTGAACTATGGGGAGAGAATGCGGCGTATAACGATCTGCTTTATAGGAATCTAAGATGCGGTTCTATGGCAATTATACTTCAAGGACCATGTGATGCCAGTTCATCCTGGCTTTCTAGGACGCTCTGTATGGCAAAATCGATCAGGTGGATCCGGTCTGTGATGAGGGTACACTGAGTATGAGTGAAGACGAGTCCTTTAATAGTAGTTTTACCGTTGAGGAAATAGCGTAGATCCACCCGCAGCGCATTTTGGTGTATAAGAATACAGTAGCTCGAATATAGTTGTCATTGGCTACTTGCCGCATAGGGGGGCATAGCGTTCTATTGGGGAAGATGGTTATTTTGGGTCGGCTATGGTCCGGTTGACAGGGTATACACTTTACACAGGACGTACAAACGGTGGACAGTACAATGACTGGAATGATAAGAAGCACTATGGCCGCGATGGAAGCACCTTTCAGTATGACGAGCGTTCCCTCGTATTGATCCATGAAGAATGAAAAGGGGTGTACACGCGGACCTTTATGTAGGTGTTAAGTAACAAAACGCCTATTATGGCTTATTACATATTAAATAACAAAACGGCGTTTTTATGGTTTATTGCATATTAAATAAAAAGCATTTTATGGAGCATTACAAATTAAGTAACAAAACGGCCTTTTGAGGATTATTACATACTAAGTAACAAAACGGTCTTTTAGGGATTATTACATAATAACACTGTCTTCTAACTGATCTATTGTCTATGACAACACAAGTGCAAGTATCGTGTATCTGAGCTCTACCAGGCTTGGGGGGAGGCCAAAATGTTCCCCCCCCCCCCCCCCCCCCACCAAACTTTCGGCGCTATCTCCGGAACGACACATATATTGGGGTCGTTATGAGCCTATTTGCATGTCCCCCCGAGCAGCGGATCATGGGTAAATTCAAGATCACGGCCACGTGGGGTACCAGAAAAATGATGTTTTCGTCATTTTTCTTCAAAATTTCTGCTTTTTCGCGATGAAAAGTGGGCAAAAACTATTTTATTTCACATCACACTAATTTTTAATAATTTATCACGCAATTTTCGCGGAGAAATTGCATAAATGAAAAATTCGAAAAATCGACCAAAAATGCCGTTTTTAAAAATGACGTCACTGTGACATCATCAATGTGGCCATCTTGGATTTTTTCCACATTTTCTGGTAGAGCTTGACCCATGGGTATAGTGTGGTAAGATTGAGCTCCCTAGCTCAAGGGATAAGAAAAAAAATAGGAGGGGGGGGGCTAAATAGCCCAGGCCAGATAGGGTTAATCAATATAACATAGAAATATGACATGAATATTTAGAACAATAATTAAATGGATATGAACTAACAAAGCAGTATATCAAATCGCAAGTATTTGTGCTTTACCAAGAAAGTGTCACCCTAAAAATATTTAATTGTAAATGTCTGGTAAGTGAATATAAAAGTATGAAATGAGGGAGAACGAATAAATTGATCGCCAGCTAGATTCATATTTCTATGATTATTAAAGACAGTTGGTCAATTATTCTATATTATAGTCTGCAGGCGAACGTTCGTGTCCCAAGAGGATTAATTATTAGCAATTGACTGTCTAGAATACCTTATCTTCTGCTCATTAGTACAGAATTTGTACCTGACATTTCCTAAAATCCCCTTCATTTGTTCTCAAGGTTTTAAGTAATCTCTCAATTCCCAAGAGATGTGATTATGGATATGATTAGTTTTTGCTCCATTAAATTGCGGCAAATTTTCTCTTAAAAATGTGTTTTTAAACAAGAGTTCGTTATGGAATTGAAATTGCTTGTGTTCATGCTGAATTCTTCATAAAGTATAACTTGTTAACCAGTCATTGTAAGTCTTCTTGATTTCCAACTGTTATGTGATCCGGGCGTTTACATGGTTTAAGGTAAAATGCGCTGTGAAGCGGCTGCGACACTTCAGTCGCACTAATCTCTATTCACAAGGACTGTTAAGTTTCGTCATTGGGGCCCTTAAAATGGAATGAATGAACAACTAAAGTAATTAATGATCCGTATGTAATATATAAAATGCTGGTTAAAAAAATGTGGGATAACCAACAACATAAAGATAAAAATTTGTTTAGACATTTGACAGAAATTATATGATTGAGTAATTGTATACTTCCAAACAAACAATATAAAGACGCCACAGAAAACGTTGAATCATATTTATTTCGACATATTGCACCCAATGTATATAGTCCATGGGCCAAGGCCCCAAATTTCATCGATCCGTACCACTCAAGGTGGCAAATTCTAGTAATATTCTTCGAAGAAGTACATGTATGTAGATGTTATCCATATGTGGTAACCGTTGCAGATCGGTAGCTTACCGGTAGCAAAACACACAACTTAACCCAACCCCTGCTCGTATTCCGAACTCAAACAATGGGAGCAAGGGAATGGTTCCTCGGATATAGTCGTTATTTCTGTCGCGAGAGAGCTGAAACTTAACATACTTTGGGGGCAGGATCTGCTCCATTGGCGCAAGTTAACATACCTTACTATTACCAATGTATGATGGCATAGTGACGTAATAACATTCATTGTCGAAATTCATTCATTGTCGAAATTAGGATTGGTTTTCCAATTGTTTTTTCCAATTTTGCTGGCACCATCTGACGTATCAATTTTGGTAAATGTTCTTTGAAGAGGTATTTGTATGTGGATTTTGCCCATATGTGATAACACATGCAGATCTATAGCTTAGTGGTAGTTATGATACACTTCCCTCCATCACATTCTGAATCCAAACGTGGGGGATGGGTTATGATTTCTTGGATATTTTAATTATTCCTGTTGCCAGAGGGCTATAACTTTTCGCCCCCCGCATATTTTTCCCCGCATTTTCGCCCCCCGCGTATTCGACTACCGAAACAAGTTAACGGTGAGTAAAATGACCAATTTATGACGTCAAAGTCACGTCATGACATGGACAATATTTTTTTCTAAAATTTCGTTACTTTCAATATGTTTTTCCAATTTTACTTGTAAATCTTGAGATAACAGATTCGGTTCATATTTTGAAAGGTGTAATTGCATGCAAATGCTGTCCATGTGTGGCAGCTGTTGTATATCGATAGCTTATGGGTTGTTATAGTACATTTTCTGGACCCTACCTCTTTCTGTATTCTCAACCCAAGTTTGCAGGTAGGGAATGGTCCTTCCGATATTTCCATTATGGTTAGATAGCTGAAAAATACCAAAATGTACCTCCACGGCTTTTTTTTTATTGAAGCATCTATTGAAACTTTCATCCGATGCTGTGATGACGTCACCGTGACAATAATAATAATGATCATTTTAGATTATTTTATTTTCTCGTATTTACTTGGACCAAATGAAGTGGTAATTCCTGTTATGTTTCTTTGAAGAGCGTAAGCTGCCAAACAGGGCCGTACGGAAGACATGAAGGACAATTAAGGAAATTTTCCGAGATATTGCGATATTTCCATTGATTCTCATCTTGACTACCTATCGTCCTTCCTATTCGTATCTTCTCACCAAATTTTGTTCTGTCATTATTGGTATGAATCTGACGAAATGGAACTTTCCGTTTAATCTACCATATTCGGCTACCAGACTTTAGATGTGTGCCATTTTGTTATAATTGCAATTAACCTTGATGAGTACAAATACAGGTCATATGTATTAGATATCTGTATTTGAAATGCGATGTTTGCTTCTTGAAATGCATAAACATTGCCCTTTTAGAGCTTTTCAGAAAAAAGTGATGCCACTACTGCGTCTGGGCATTATCCCGTGAAAGCTGCTGCCTGTTGGGAGCTGCATAAATGCATGCACAATGGCCTCTTTCAGAGATTGCAAAAAATAGAAACGCGAAAAATCTAATACCATCAATAACGTGTTAGAGTATTCGCATCGTCTCAAAACACAAGTGATAGACCTACTGAGGAATCTGATGGTGGCAAGATATGATTGGTGATTCCAACCCCGCTACCAGGTCATTCCCTCCCCTGTATCTCTTCTACTGTCGGGAGCCCTGGCAAACGGCTTTGCCGAACGTAAATAATTCATTGATGACGTCGCCTACTCTGTCAGCCAATCAAGTGATTCGCTTTGCTGTGATCAAAGTTCCCAGGGGTCCAGCGCTGAGGCCATAATGCCAGTGTGCGTCATTCGGGATCTCAGCCAAGCAGAAGCGCCACAAGACCACTCCATAATTAGCTGTTTAAATGATTGTCAACTCGTCTCATGAGTGTTAAGGTAGATCATGGTTTTCGCGATGATGATTCGCACCTGGATGTATAACTTTTGTCCGAATGAATACGAATATGTTAAGGGAACCCTGCACACGTGGTAACATCAGCATAGGCTTCATCATCAGTATGATGCCGATATTCGATAGTGAAATGCTGCAAACCTGAAACTGGACTAACAGGCTGTGACCATACTTGACTGGGTTACAGTCATGATCTGTTCCAGAGATTTGTGATGGTGATACAATCATGTATGACACTTATGGAATGTTTGCATCAATAATCGAAAGCCCTTATTCACAAGACACTAATAACACAAACATGTGGATAGCAAGGTAGTATTTTATGCAAGGAAAATTGACAACCGTTTCGAATGATGCTGAAATTAAACACATGATGATGTTCGTTTCATATCATCAAATCTGACTTTCATATTGGTCGTATACTAAAATCTCCTTACAGTCTCATCATTACTGTTGACAATTGTCGACTCCGGATTGGTTCAATGTTTTGATACCGGTATCCATTTTACATCACATACCATTGTTAGAAACGATTTCCTCCTGACAAAACCGGTCAGACGCATTTTATTGAATAGAACAGAATAGTCTCCAGATTTGGATTCTTTGTAGATTTGGTGGTTAAATCTTATATAGTTTCTTTGTCTCTTCCATCCACTGGCTGTACCATATTTAATACCACACCGAAACGCGATGGTAAAGTAACCTGAGTTTATCTACGTTGAAAACTTGACTCGAACATCGTCTGTGCTTTCAATCGCCCACGCTGATGTTAGCATTCTACTCCTGCCAAATATTCGATATTCTACTCCTGCCAACAAGATTCGGGTTCCGTTCTTAACACACAATGAAGTTCTCACGCGAGATATTATCAAGTTCCCAAATATGTATTTGGGGTGGACACTCAGCAATCATGATACATGTTGCACAGGAAATGTACTCCATGTCGAGTAGAAATTGCCAACACAAAATAGTAAAACTACATCGACAGTCCATTTTCACGCAACACTACCATGAGTTAAATTTGCCTCCCTCTCCGATCGTTTGGCATGTTTGCATCGAAAACGTACTGTTATTTAATCGATGGGATATTATTTTAGTATAACTGTCTCATTCATCCTCAAATGGTGAATAACACCTCCAGCTCACACATACTTATAATGAAAGAGATAAAAGGCAGGTATATATGTGTTACTCTGGCGAGATACGATGATGTAATTAAACGTTTTATTGAGCTCAAAGGCGAGCTCAATGGTTATTTTACGCACGGTTAGTGTGTAAAAGTGTATTTTATCAACTTTCCCACACTAACCGTGCGTAAAATAACTATTGAGCACGCCTATGAAAACATTATTTATATTCTATTGCACTACCCACATTGATTATCAACAAAGGTTATAATGAAAAGTTGAAAATATATTTTAAACTTCGACAATCTTTCTCTCCTTTCTTGAAAAAACTCGTCCACTGATGCTCCCGTCTCGGTTGGCATCGTGCCAATATCCGTGGACGAGTTTATGTGGTCTCTCAAATGGGGAGTGATACTGTCAGCTGCGTCAGCTGTGTGGAAATTACGTGGATATATGTCTATATGTATCGCTTTGTTAATCAATTTCACGATGGAAACAACAGTTAAACTTGAGAAAGAAATTTCATCTTGTAAATTATTTGTTTGTTTTATTCGGTTGTTACTTGTATGAAAGCAGACGTCCCTTTCGTCATCCGACTTGTGAAATGGAATCTCCCAAAGAACACCTGCACTTGACGGGTGTTGGTTTCACATAACCGTGCTAAACGTGTAATAATTGCACTGTTAGCTCGATGTTATTGACACAAGTGTTATAGAATTAGCATTTTATAATAGCATAGGACTGAAATGTATAGGGTATAAACGTTTAGCTCTTTAGACATAGGTTTGAAGAAAATATCTGGTGGGCCATACCCCGCCACTTCCAACGTTTGGCTTGGAGTAAGGATAAGATCAGGTTTCATAAAACGAGCTATATTTACCCTTAAGCTACTAATCTCCAAAGGTTATAACCTATGGGTAGCAACGGCATGATAATAACACTTTAGGAAACATTGATGGAATCTGCTACCTCAAATGGTACCAACTAAATAGGAAGTATGTATTGAAAATAGACTAAAAGGCCGCCAAAAACTGATTTTTCGTTTTATGACGTCATAGTGACGTCATCAAGGGAATTTATTATGTTTACTGATTTCGATAAACAAGGACCTAAACGTAGTGTGTGGAAAATTGCAGCCCTCTAGCAACAAGAATGATAAAAATAATCGTGGAATCATAACCCACCCCCATATTTGGGTTCAGAATGGGGGCGGGTTAAGGTTCCGAAAGTGTGATATAGCTACCCATAAGTTGCCGATCTGCAGCTCTTATCCCATATGGGTAACATCTACATAGAAATACCTCTTCAATGAACATAATCGTATCTGCCATGCTAAGTGGTACCAGCAGAATTTGAAAAAAACTAATTTGAAAATGGACAAAAAAAGAGACAATAAATGGCTCGCTGCGTTATAACGTCACTGTGACGTCACCAAATGATTATGTGACATGACGTTTACTTATTTCAATAGAAGAGCACCTATGTTCAAAGTATGCAAAGTTTTAGATCTCTAGAGGGAAGTATAAGAAAAATATCCGAGGGGCCATACCCCACCCCTCAAGTTTGTATTTAGAACAGGGAAAGGGGTAGGGTTGAAAAGGCGTGGTATACTACCCTTAAGCTACCGATTTGCAACGGTTATCACATATGGATACCTGTTCAAAAAACTTTACTAGAATTTGCCACCTCATGCAGGTGGTACCAGTTTCGACTCTGGCCTATGGACTAAAAGGGGTGCACAATTAAATTCCTAGATGCTGTTAATATATTGTGTTGCCAAATTTCACTCTAAGAACATCGCGATGACTTATCGGCATGAAAACTTGTCGGCTGAAAACTATATTGATCGCGTCTCTGTGTCAGGGTAGTAGAAAGGATGTCAAAGTTTACCATATTTTTTCAACCTTTCATTATAGGCTTTGTTAATAATGAATTTGAGTAGTGCAATAGAACAGAGATAATGTTTTCATAGTCGTGCTCAACGATTATTTTACGCACGGTTAGTTTGGGGAACTTAGGGTGGGGGCTTCGCTCAGGCCCTAAAATATAAACTTTCCAAAACTAACCGGGCGTAAAATAACCATTAAGTACGCCTATGAAAACATTATTTCTTAAATCCTGGGTAATGCAAATACTCATTTTTCTTCTCCCGACTTTCGCTGATTGGTTCCTTAAACTGTGGGCATGTCATTCAAGTTGTCCACATGAACACCTACAATAAAAGCGCCACTGGGATCAGTTTTGGTTCTTGTGATATTTTTGGATATTGGATTGTGGGGTCATGTGACTTCTTGTCAGTACGTCGGCATCTTTTCCCACCACCTTTATATGTTGCGTTTAATTCAGGTAATGTGACCAAATTGAGATCAACAGATCAAGATAGCCGTTGGCCAAAACTGAGGAGATTTATTGATCACAACTTATTTGGAAATGGATACATAAGGGGAAGACAGTAATCGGGTACCAAAAGTGAGGTAAAATAGGTCAAATGTCAAGACCACTGTGGTCCAAAAATCAGGAAATCATTGGCACTCGCATTTGTTTGTTGAGCGTTGTTTCCATGACCAACTTGTTGTTTTTAGCAACTCAATTTTATCCCTAGTAATTGGCGCATATCCTAAGGGATATAGCTGCCAGCAGACTCTTTAAAGATTGTCTGAAGTTTGAACAAGCAGCTAGAGGATGCTAAGTCCCCCGCCGAAATGGCAGCAATATTTTTTAGCATTGTTGATCTCAGGGGATATACATGAGGGAGGCAACTGCTACTTCATAAGCGTTGGATGCGGAAGGGTCTTTCTGCCTTCCCAAGTTTTAAAATCAACTCAGAACGGTTGACTGAAGGTTGATTGCTTCTGTAATATAGTTTCCATGCAGTGAAGCATGGAAATTATGTAACCGAGAAGCAACCCCAAGTGACATCTCAAGGCATATTATCTGCAAACCAAATTTGACGAGAAGCTGAATGCATCCTCAACCTATTGTCCGGAAACCAAATTTTAAATTTGCCACGGCAGGTGTCACCAACTGTAGGTGCAAGTGGGCAAAACGCAATCCCAAGCATCATCTCATGACATGGTACATGTATCAGCATACGAACTTTGGAAAGAATCTGAAGAGGGGCCTTAAAGTTATTGTCCGGAAACCAAATTTAGATTTGTAGGTGCAAGTGTGCGAAACACAATCCCAAGCGACATCTTATGGCATATGAATACCAAATTTGAGAAGAATCTGATGAGCAGTTGTCAAATTATTGCCAGAAACAAATTTCAGATTTTTCCACCAGGTGTCGCCACCAGTATGCAGAAGCAGGTAAAATACAATCCCAAGGGACATATCATGGCATGGTATCTGAATACCAAATTGGAGAAAAATCCGATGAGCGAAATTAAATTTAGATTTAACACGAGGTGGTGCTACATGTATAGGCGCAAGTGGGCGAAACGCCAAACTTTCGGAACTCAGTTGTAATTAATATAATAAGTTACACGTGTGTACACAAATGATTCGTGCAGAAGCTTTAGGGTAAATCATATGACGTGGAATACAATTATTTGATAGTAAAATTGAAGGAAATGTTCTCTTTCATTTAATATGACACGAAAAAAAACACAAAAAAACAGGGTTCGGTATTCCACATTATACATTTGAAATAAAATATGGTTCGTGCAAAAGCTTTAGGATAAATCATATGATGTGGAATACAATTATTTGATAGCAAAATTGAAGGAAATGTTGTCCTTCGTTTAAGATGGCACGAAATTTAAAAAAAAGCCCAGGGGTTCGGTACTGCGGATTTCCCCGCCAGTTATTACATATTATACTTCTAAAATAAAATATGATTCATGCAAAAGCTTTAGGGTAAATCATATGATGTGGAATAGAATGATTTGATAGCAAAATTGAAGGAAATGTTGTCCTTCATTTAAGGCGAAAACTAACAGGATTTGGTACTGCAGGGATTCGGCAACGATTTGGTGTAAGACTCACGAAATATAATTGACAAAAGATCTGCTGCAAGTTGTATTGTCAGTCTTTTGTCCAGGATATTACCTTTTCAATGGGAGGTCTTACACCAAAGCCTTGCCAGGGATTCCCCCGCCAGTTATTTCATATTATACTTCTGAAATAAATATGGTTCCTGCAAAAGCTTTAGTGTAAATCATATGATGTGGAATAGAAGGACTGGACGGCAAAATTTAAGGAAATGGTGTCTGTCATTTAAAGTGACATGAAATTCAAAAATAACAGCGAGAAGCGGAAAAAAGAAGAAAATGACAAACACATAAAACAAAGTATTTGGAAGTTATCGCTTGTGAAGAATTTGAATGGAAACCACGGACATGCACAGAAGATTGGAACAAGACCCAGTGGCGCCACCTTCAGGTGGATCTTGCTGAAACGCAATACCAACCCACGGCTGGTCACAAGGAGTGTATATGCTAAATTTCGAAGAAATCCGACAAAGCTTTTGGAAGCTATCGTCTGTGAAGAATTTGAACAGACAGACACAAAGAGAGCAAGACCCATTTTCACCGGAACGGACACGAAGAAGCGAAAGTCAGTGGCGCCACCTTCAGGCAGATGTTGCTGAATGCAGTAGCAGCCAGTGTCTTGTCGCAAGATATGCATATGCCGAATTTCGGGAGAATCCGACGAAGCATTTGGACGTTATCACTTGTGAAAAACAGGTGTCCGTGGACACAAAGAAGCAAGACCCATTTTGATCCAGTAGCGCCACCTTCAGGCAGATGTTGCTGAAATGCAATACCAACTGGCGTCTTGTCGCAAGGAATGCGTATGCGGAATTTCGGAACACTCCAACAAAGCGTTAGGAAGTTATCGCTTGCGGAAAATTCAGACAGGCATGCACGGACGTACACAGACATCCACTGACACAAAGAAGCAAGAACCATTTTAAAGTCCCCGATTAAAGTATTATTATTATTTGGAAAATTTCACTTTGTAGAACCAAGTCATTCTGATGTAAGTGTCAAAAATTAGTATTATTATTATTTTTTTGGAAATAAACTGTGCTATGGCAATATTCTTAATCATTGATGTCATATGTGTCAGGCCTTGTAATTTTATGGGGCTCAGCCCAGGTCCCAAGATTTATTAACCCAGTAAACAACAATCAATCCAAATCAATGTGTGGGTACAGCTTTTAAATTGAGATCAGCTGTTAGGAATAAATCCACCCTGTTGTCCGCCATAAGCAGACCTATCAACCTGGTTCAATTTTTGTCCCCCTGGTCCTGTATCATGGTACATGTACAGTCCTAACGATTTGAAAAATGGTCTCAGCGAAACTCAGTGGCGCCACCTTCAGGCAAATGTTACTGAAATGCAGTACACAACAGCGTCTTCTCACAAGAAATGCGTATGCTGAATTTCAGGAGAATTCAACAAAGTATTTGGAAATTATCGCTTGTAAAGAATTCAAACTGACATCCCCGGACACAAAAAACCAAGATCCATTTTGACCCAGTGGCGCCACCTTCAGGCAGATGTTGCTGAAATGCAATACCGACTGGTGTCTTGTCGCAGGGAATGCGTATGCCGAATTTCGGAACAATCCAACAAAGCGTTGGAAAGTTATTGCTTGCGGAAAATTCGAACAGACATGCACGGACGTACACGGACATCCACGGACACAAAGAAGCAACCCAGTGGCGCCACCTTCAGGCAGATGTTGCTGAAATGCAACACCGAATGGCGTCTTGTCGCAAGGAATGCATATGCCGAATTTCAGAACAATCCAAAGAAGCATTAGGGAGTTATCGCTTCGAACACACATGCACGGACGTACACGGGCATTCACGGACATCCACGGACACAAAGAAGCAAGAACCATTTTAAAGTCCCCGGCCGCGTTGCGGCGGGGGACAACAATGAGTGCCCTGGACCAGGGTGCGGCCGTGGGCGCGCTTACAATGGATTTGTCCAAGGCATTTGATAGCCTCCCCCACGACTTGCTTACTAGCATATAGTACGTCCAGTGATAGTGCTGTTTTATTTAGCAGCTACCTGAGAGGCAGATCTCAGCGTCTTGAAATTGGACCCACACGAAGTGATAGGGGCACCGTATTAAAGGGCGTCTCCAAGGCTCATTTTTGGGCCCTATATTATTTAATATCTTTTTGAACGACATAGTCTATTTTATAATACAGTCGTTATTTCGTTATTGGCAAATTTTGCCGATGATAATACTCTTGTTGCTTGGACCGAAACGCTTACCATCATAAATAGAGTATTGAGAGAGAACTGTGAAATTGTAATTCGGTGGTTCGTCAATGATCAAATGAAGGCCAATCCTGAAAAATTCCATCTCTTATATGCAGAACTGTCAACAAACGTTGATCAAAGGGTGAACAATTATATTCACATTTTGACAAACGTCATTCCTTCTGAAGATAATGTTAAGCTATTAGAACTTTGTATAGACAAAAATCTTTAAAATGCAAGTTACTGAAGTTTGTCACAAGACCGGTCGCCAAATAAACGCGTTGAGAAGAATATCTCCGTATTTGAATTTCAACACAAAACTTTCTGCTTTTCGCTGTTTCGTTCGTTCCCATTTAAATTACTTTCCCTCCATATCGGTTTGGAAATTCTAGAATACACATGTACGAAATTGAAAAACTGGAAAGATGCTTAGAGAATTGTCTTTGATGATTATAAATCAGGTTATAGGTTTTTGTTGGATATGGCTAATATCCCCTCGATGAGTAGAATGTACGAGACCTGTCTCTTAAAGGAGATGTACAAATCTTTAAATAACCTAATTCCACCATATATCTGCGATCTTTTCTCAAGACCAAAAGAACCCTATTTGCTGTTAGGTGTTAATGTACTAGTCTTTCCATCTGTATAAAAACCACTAGACAGGGCCTGAACTCTTTCACATACATGGGAGCAAAGGCATTGAACGCCTTATAGGAAAATAAAGGAGAAAAATAGAATATAAAATTCAACAACAATGGATTTATTAAATAAAGAAACAGTTGAACACTTCATTCGTCTACTGGACATCAGGAAACATTAACATAATAAATGAGAAGAATCCTAAAACTATATAACATGTAATCTTAAAAACTGATCAGAGGTCGTTCGAATATGCGAAGTTACAAGCTCGTAACACTAAAAGAAAGGTTTGATCAACCTAATAGTTTATACTCGCATATCAGTTCCACTAAATTTACGTTAGAAACGAAATAAATGAAATGAAATAATCCGCCACAATAAAAGATCGATCTACCCGTTCACAAACACAGTCGGCGCCAAAACACGTCTTATCGCCTCCACATCCAATGTCTTCCCTCTGCTCACGTCGGCTACGTAACCACTTACGCCAGCGACATAACAGATTGACGTCACATTTATGTCTCGCAAACTAAACCACTCACATCTTATACACCAAACTTGCACTTACAACACGCACTTTACTACGATAAACGCGACATATAATTAAAGACTTAACACATTCAACATATAATATTTTCATAACAACAGAATACACCTAGAAGATAATAATGAAGGTTGGTTTCGAGAGTATATTTCCGATATATTACGAAGATAGATGACATCGTTAACTGAACAACTAAAACCTGGAAATCCTATAAAACATGAATAAGACTAAGTAATTATACAGGCGGTAGGTCACATTTTGTCACAATATCCTCCAAAATAGTGCAGATTTTTGTTATAGAATGTTTGGAAATGTCCGTGACGGAATCACAGTGAAAGTCCTGTTTGACTAGTGTTTACTGTTTAATATTTTTCCTTGCTGTTTCGAATTGATTAATCTTACATGCCATATCTTACTAACATATAGATCCCAAGACTTTTTTTATAATTTGCTCGTGAGAAAAGAGTGATTGGTCATCACACGGGTTAAATCTTGCCCTTGACAGAATCACAAGAACATCGTGACGGGATCACGAGTGCGCACTTTAATCCTTCTCGGAAAAAGAGCTTTATTAATCACACATTTTCTCCAAACTATTTTTCCTATGACGAATTGATCACTTATTTATAAAACTCTGAACTGTTATTTCGTCCAATGTATACAGTTTCTGTCAAATGCATATCTTTGCTACAGATGTTTCTAAATGGTATATGCCTTTTCTGCCTTGAGAATTTCGAGGTGATCCAGTTTCTAATTGTTGAGAAAAAGCCGCGTTAAAACACATCTTCTGTGTTATTGGCGTATTCCCGGAGAGTATTGTAAGCGAATAGAACAAAAAATGCATGCTAATATATGGCCTACGAAAAAATGTGGTGTGAATTGTCTGCGAAACACGTCGTTTTTGGCGATGGGCGCTTTTAGGTGGAATTCACGTTTATTGTTTCAGATCATTCGATCTATCGGGTCCCATTACTATCCTGTCGAAATTTGAGAATCCGTTAGAACGTTAAGGAACTAAATAACGACAGACGGGAGGAAAAGGAAGAGGAGACGAAGAATGGGTATTTCAAAGGTACAATCAAACCTTGGATTACATAGGAGGCTGTCAAGGTTTTATCGACGAAGCGGACTATCCATCCCCAGCAATATTATGTCTTACTGTAAGTACCTAGGATCCATTTGATGAACAGTATAATCACCAACACAGAAAACAGATTTACTTGACACTTGGATTGGGTTCAGCAATATATTCAGCAATATGAGAAGAAGTACAGAATCGAATATTTCCTGTCTAGATAAGCTGAAACAAAGATGGGTTTAATTCATCTGTCTGCATTTTTCTTGCGATCTGTGGAGAGTTACAACAGCTTTTGCAGGAAATTCAAAGTTAATTGCCCTTCTGCTCACCATAAATAAATCCAATGGCACACAGCGAACGTTTTATGCATATATTGACATCCAAATATACGGGATTGATTTTAAACATTCAGCAATATCGAATACTATGAAGAAAACAATTAAGGTACATTGATGCGCCTATCATCAATACTGGTATGTCTGTTTGCCCGCTTTGACAAAGATCTTTCAACCATTCCACGATACCATATCTCTCAATGACCAATTCATCTGACGAACATAAGATTTAGCACAGCTTCTATGTTGGATGTCTCACCGGCAAAAACGCAGTAGAGGCTACCTGGGTATAAATATTGCATACTGCATTGCTATAATATTCAGGACCGTTATGAAAGGCTATTACATTTACGAAAATATTAACTTAGAATATAGAATGAAAAAATAGTGCCCTTGGGGAAAGGGAAAATGATAACCACGCCAGATGATGATTTTACGTGGTACAAATTGGTCAAAAGGTCCCGGATAACTGCTGATCGCTCATCTCTTCTAAAATTCAAACTACGTATTGGTTGTGTTAAATTAGCATTTGCCTCTTCGAATTTGGACCAATGCTAAGTATACTACAGAGTCCATTAATTCCGTTGCTGATAGAATTCAGCAGACCAATTCGAACAGAAAATGCCACGATGCACGTTACATCACTCTAGGATACCCAATATGATGAAATTACGATAGTTTAATCATTCCGTTTCTTTGGTCACGGGCCTTAGATGATTTATATCGGCATAATCGCTAGGTGGAACAGATTATTTGTTCTTGATTCCGAGTAATCCAAGAAGTAGAAAATTCATCTTTGTTGGAAATGGTGTTTCCAGACTTAACCTACATTTCCATTTAAACCATTATCGAATATTCTTTGATGCTTGGAAAGACAGTTCAACGTCTCAATTTCAAAGAGAATTAGCGCATTCGAGTTGCCTATAGGTGTCTGTTTCTTGGATCATGGAAAAGCGGATATAGTTTTAAGAAATGCTGAAAACGATTTCCCCATAGTAGTTTAATTTTCTCTGAGAAAACATCCCGGTTTTATTTCCGGTTGCTAAACTACTTTTGAAAAAACATATCAGTCCGTGGGAATACGTTGCTCGAGTGCGCTTAAAAATCATTCCTCGCAGATCGAATGGACGCTTATACATCTGGCTCAGAACTGAAACTCTACCAAATTTGGATTAAGTGAACCGATCACGTTCCGATTTAATAGTCAATTGTTTTTACACATTTCTGTCGCGGTTTCATTTTAATCGCTGAGATCTATTTCGTTCAGGTACAGATACAATTTCCGTAGTTTCATGGACAAGAAAACGAGTCGTTTATTGAAAACCACTTAGCAGCCTATCCTTATTTCACTACAAGCTGAAATGGTTCTTTTTGGGCATTAACTGGAGCCGTTCTATAAATTAGAAGATGTTATTTTCCTATAGAACTTTGAAACAGCAGTTATTTAAAAAAAAGTTCTTGAAATTTGACTACGGGTACGAATATTTCATTTTACACACAGAATATGTGTACAAGAGTTGTAAACTGGACATCTACATCTCTCGAGTGTATGTTTTACACATAATGATTTTACTGTCTCTATCCTGACATGGGTATGGACATCAGCTCAGACATTCCACCTTCAGCCCTCGTCCGACAAACGAGTTTCCGAAGACCTTTTAACGATAAATCAGTAATTTGCAGGAATACAATACTTCACAACCACGTTAACCAAGAATCACGATATTTGTTCTGTCTTACCTGTATCATAATTCACTGATTAATCCTTCAGTGTTACCTGTAACATAATTCACTGATTAATCCTTCAGTGTTACCTCTATCATAATTCACTGATTAATCCTTCAGTGTTACCTCTATCATAATTCACTGGTTAATCCTTCAGTGTTACCTCTATCATAATTCACTGATTAATCCTTCAGTGTTACCTCTACCACAATTCACTGATTAATCCTTCTGTGTTACCTCTATCATAAGTCACTGATTAATCCTTCTGTGTTACCTCTATCATAATTCGCTGCTTACTGTTCTGTGTTACCTCTATCACCATTCACCGATTAAGCCTTCAGGGTTACCTCTATCATAATTCACTGATTAATCCTTCAGTGTTACCTCTATCATAATTCACTGATTAATCCTTCTGTGTTACCTCTATCATAAGTCACTGATTAATCCTTCAGTGTTACCTCTATCGTAATTCACTGATTAATCCTTCAGTGTTACCTCTATCATAATTCACTGATTAATCCTTCAGTGTTACCTCTATCATAATTCACTGATTAATCCGTCAGTGTTACCTCTATCATAATTCACTGATTAATCCTCCAGTGTTACCTCTATCATAATTCACTGATTAATCCTTCAGTGGCGAGACGCACAATGGGATGATGCCTGAGAGAGAAGTAAATCCCACGACTAACACAAAGCTATTCTATGGATAACAACTCCTTTATTGCTGTGGAGTTGACGTTTCTTTGGAGATACTTTTCCTAAGCTAATGAAAACAATTCGCTTTGGAGCATGGAGAAGCTTTTTGTTTTGATAAGTGAAACGTACAACCGCGCTGAGACGTTAGTGAAATATCCATACACTCTCGAAAATATTCGTTCACACGGGTAGAAATGTTGTTCCAGACGGGTATATAAATTCCTCCCAAAATGTGCTTCATAGCCATCGTAACATCTCTTGCACAAGTAAAAATTATGTTTGGTACTTGAACCGCACCTTGCTGTGACCGAATCCTCGTTAAACTATAACACTTCCTCTAAGTTATAATTATTTAAATATCAACGTTCAGGGGGTTGCCGTTGGATTGCAATCCTCTCCTGAACGTCGGATACCAAAGCGAGTTTCACACAGGAATTTCTTCTGAAGACGAACTTGCACTCAATAAATACTCCCTCGTTTGTGTAGTTTTTTAGCCCACCATCACCAGATGGTGAGCTGTTCAAATCGCTTTTTGTCGGTGGTCCGTCGTCCGTCATCAGTCCGTCCGTAAACGATTCTTGTTATCGCCATTTATCAGGGACTACTGCATGGATCTTTCTCAAATTTGGTACACAGGTTCCCCTTGGGGTCTGATTGTGCAAGATACCTTTTTTGGTCCGATTCGAAAATCCAATATGGCCACAAGGCGGCCATCTTAGATTTCCCCATTAAACCTTGTTATCGCGATTTCCCAGGAACTACTGCATAGATCTTTCTCAAATTTGGTACACAGGTTCCCCTTGGGGTCTAGTTGTGCAAGATACCTTTTCTGGTCCGATTCAAAAATCCAATATGGCCACAAGGCGGCCATCTTGAATTTCCCCATGAAACCTTGTTATCGCGATTTCTCAGGAACTACAGCATGGATCTTTTTCAAATTTGATACACATGTTCCCCTTTGGGGTCTAGTTGTGCAAGAAACGTTTTTCGGTCCGATTCGAAAATCCAATATGGCCACCAGGCGGCCATCTTAGATTTTTCCAGCAAAATTTGTTATTGTGATTTATCAGGAAGTACTGCATGGATCTTTCTCAAATGTGGTACACAGGTTGCCCTTGTGGTCCAGTTGTGCAAGATGCCTTTTTTGGCCCGATTTAAAAATCCAGTGTGGCCACCCGGTGACCATTTTGAATTTCCCCGTGAAATTTTTTTATCGTGAATTCTCAGGAATTACTGCATGGATCTTTGTCAAATTTGGTACACAGGTTCCCCTTGTGGTCTACTTGTGCAAGATACCTTTCCTGGTCCGATTTCGAAATCCAATATGGCCATCAGGCGGCCATCTTGGATTCCCCATGAAACTTTGTTATTGCGATTTCTCTGAAACTACTGCATGGATCTTTCTCAAATTTGGTACACTGGTTTCCGTTGGTGTCTAATTGTGGAATATACCTTCTCTGGTCCGATTCGAAAATCCAATATGGCCGTCTTGAATTTCCTCTTGAAACATTGTTATCGTGAATTCTCAGGAAATACTTCATGGATCTTTCTGAAATTTGGTACACAGGCCCCACATGGAGCCTACTTGTGCAAGATACCTTTTTTGATCCGATTCGAAAATCCAAGTTACGCTTCAAATTAATACGGTATTCCCGAGTTGTGACGTTGCGTCACAAGAGTAGGCGGATCAAACGGTGTGGCATATTCTATATGTTGACTATAGAGAATATTCATACCTTCACCTTCTATACCAAGGAGTTCAAATGATTCCGAATTAAATTGTATTTCTTCAAATTTTAAATCAGTTTACTTTAGTCCATGCCATTGCAAGTGAACTGCCCCACCGTTTCGTCTGCCGATGGGTCGGCAACACGAAGGGACGTCACTCTTGTGACACAACGTCACAACTCGACAACTGTAGACTACTGCGTGTTTCGATCCAAGAGAGATAATCAGGATTCAGACACTTTTAAAGTTTCAACATTACTGCACAGACCGGATCCCTTCAGTATTAAGTTTTGTACCATCTTACTATTTTCGAGCATGGTATCTTAAAAGAGATAACTCAAACTAGTCCAGTAAACAGAACAGAAATAGCATTCATTCCTCATTATAAAGTCTTAAGTATGTTTCATAGCTCATGCGAAAGTGTCAAAGTCAAAGACATTTGTCTTCGCTTCCAGTACCCAATGATGACACGTGCGAAAAAAACAAATACTACAAAACGAAGATGAAGGATCCTCTGGACATTCACTTTCAGACTAACTTTGCTCATTTCACTTGTACTATAACAACCGACATCAAGTGCAGTTTCTAGAAATCTTGAAACTCTTGAAACTTAGAAAGATAATATCTTGGTGTTTTCCAGTGTCCCTTTTTCGATCTTTTTCGCTCAAATTCGAATTCTGCAAACAAAATTACAAATCATTTGTTTGTTCTTAGTAACAATGGACAAAAAGATCCTCTTGTCATTAGCTTACAATTATCAGACAATGGTGGGCGCCAAGATCCTTCAGGATCTCTCGTTAATATCTCGCGGTCACATAGTTCATCAGTTTCCAACAGATGACTTGATAGGACTATTACATAATCGATCTGAAATATTTAGATCTGATACCATTCAAGCCGGTGCCAGGGGCCGTGCGGTCATGTCACTCAATATGTCCACATGAACATGAACAATAAAAGCGTGGCTGGAATACAAATCATCACAGGTATCACTTTTGGTTCTTCTGATGTTTTTTAGAAATATGTAGTCTGTATATATGTCTGTGGAGTCATGTGACCTCTTGTCAGTACGTCGGCATCATTATCCACCACCCAGTATTTTTATCACACAATACCCCTACGATTGTAAGAAAAACTTGAGTGATGAGTTCCAGGTTTGGAGAAATTTAGGGAATACATAACCATGAGGGACACTGGACATGTCTCATGTGCCGACTGGCTGTGAATCAGCTGTTTAACATTAACATGCATAGGACACTTGCTATTGGAAGCGATAAACACATTAAGCTGAAATCTTAATGAAAGAAAATTTAAAATGCGATGGAAATTTTTTCATAATTCATTTGATATATATCCACCAGATCCCCCGTGTTATAGAATAGGCGTTACCGGAGATTTGCTTGAATAGGTATCAAATTCGTCATTTTTGCCATCCTTAATGAAGAAGTTCAGCAGAGAAGTCTAATATTCACTAAATACGTTGACTTTTAGTTTTCGTGAACAATGATACCAGGAACGATGATTCTTCAAACTTGATTTGATAAAAACCGATTTTTGTCTGTGTGACCGGCTGTAAGCCTAAAAGTGAGGACTGTTGCATCAGGCGTCATGCTTGAAGGACTAATGGCCTAACCACAAACATAATTAATTTACCTCCTTTGAAAACACATCTGGGTTACACAAAACTAGGTTATCGCTTCCGTGATTTCTTCACATGGATGGTTCGTTGTTACCTCATGTTTGCAAATATAATATCATCAAACAACGTCTGAGCAGCTGGCTATCTATTTCTGATAAATAATGGTCATTTCTTTGATTGATTTACATTCTTTGATAATACATTGGAGGAAACCTCTTCACTATAAGAATTTCATATGGCCTAAGAATTTTAGATATTGGCCAAATAGCTAACTTACTTGAACAGATTCAATTTCACTTATGGGCACGTTCGATTTCCATGGACTGGAACATTTGAGAGAATTGGATATTCTACAATGTCTAGATCTTGTCCAAACGCACAGTAAAGCATTCTACGCACAATGCTATCCAATCACTTCCTTCAATTCACCTTTCCTAAGAAGCATTCCATCCTCATGAATCAAAACAATTCGTACTGGTATCGACTTATAATTATCACCAAGGACTACTGTGTCCTAACAGAAAGCATGAACGAATTGCACTCGTCATCTCAGTGCTTTCCTCCCTTATTAAACAGTACGTCAATCATCTTCGTGTAGTGATTTCTTTTTATGCCCGGAACGATAGATATCGCGATCCGACAGCCTCAACGGATGTGTTCATCTCCGTTTATGTACTTCTGGTATTAGGCCAGTAGTATCTGTCGAAATATATTATATGCCCTACTTGCTTAAATTATGTTTCCCGATCAATTATTTACGACATATACTCACTGTAATTTTAGCAAATATTAAACTCCATTATTATTATTATTATTTGAATTTGCTTCATGTTGCCAAGTATCTACTCGATGGGTGACTGTTGCCAAGTATCTACTCGATGGGTGACTGTTGCCAAGTATCTACTCGATGGGTGACTGTTGCCAAGTATCTACTCGATGGGTGACTGTTGCCAAGTATCTACTCGATGGGTGACTGTTGCCAAGTATCTACTCGATGGGTGACTGTTGCCAAGTATCTACTCGATGGGTGACTGGCTAACACAAACGTATGGGCATTGTAAAAGTAATGTAATTTGTGCGTTGAAAATTTAAGCGTCTAATCCGTCATTCACTATTCAGCTGTCGTGCATTAAGGAATTGCCGCGTCCATAATCCAAAGGTCTTATTCATATAGCAGCATTAGCACACAAAAAAATTATAGTATACATAAACATAGGCTAGGTTCCTGCAAGGGAGAAACAGTCAACAGTTTTCAATGATGCCGGCAAGACTGTGACGTCATGATGTTCAAAAAATATTAAATTCATATCGCTGATTTGTATTCTTAATCCATATGATTTTAGTTGTAAAGTCGGTATCTAGCTTACACCAGGGTAACACATTGAGTAGTCGCAAATACAATCTGTTCCGTTTCAGCTATATCCCGCTCATTTATTGGTAGTCTTTAAAAAAAACAATAAGGCATAGCGTTGTTACGATACGACAACGTTGCGAATACGACGCGTTTGTAAAGTATCGACGATGTCCTTTACCACATGTGTCCTTGTAACGCTGTGTTTTATTTGGCATAATGTTTAACAGGTATGGTCACCAGTCAGTCAAACTTTATCGAACGTGATTTACTGCGACACCACGTCGCAATTATTATCGATTGACTGACTTTCATTTTTGGATGTTCTCAAGTCATTCACCAATTTTTTTTTTTCTTGACGTTACTGGTTACCATTATCATCCATCACGTGATGAAGTAATCCGCACAATTACCGCTCGATAACGGTGACATAAAGTTTAGAAAATTATTTGAAATATACTAATATTTAAAAAGCTGAAGTTGCAGCTATTTGTATAAAATAAACGAATAAACACAGCAGGACTTCGAACAATGATTCTGAAGACGGTCAATCTGTTACTGAACTGTGATACAATCGGGGGTGTCTCAAATTATCTTTTCTTGTAACAAAGGAGCACCCTAAAACCCTGTTCTTTGTTAATATAAATCAAGCCGAAACATAATAAAACACAAAATCAATTATTTTAACTATTGCCGATTCTCCAGCTTAGTGACTTGCTTTCCACGTCAAGTAACCAGAACATCAATTGGCTTCAAAGCGAGTGTTGTGTGCGTCCGGGGACCTGTCTTCTTTGGAGTTGTGATCTAAATAAGACTTAGATTAAGTAATGACACAGGTTAAGGCTTCAGCAGAAGAACTAACACATTTTCTCTCAAAATCGATAAACCTTCCTCACAACTGTTTCCTCGTCCTTCAAAGAAAAGGGTAATTTAGGTGGTAGGAGTTTATACATTGTCACACTAATCCGTTCCGTCCAATGAATATTTCAGGGAATTGTATCCACCCTGTTGTATCGGTCCACGTGTGGGTGCATCGTAATAACGTGATTTGGGGAGACAATTCGCAAAGCTCTTTAGACACTGCTTAGACAATTGCCTTTCAACTATACTCCAGGATAGAAACACAATATTCAAGTTACCCAAATCGATATTTCACATTGTGTTTTTCTTTTCCTCGAAGAACGTTTAACGTCCATATGCCCACTATACATCTAGTCACCTTTCCATCCTCATAATTGATATGTGATAAATTAATCTTCTTAACGACGATAATGAATGTAAACATCATGCTTGGGAAGGAACAGCGTTTAGAGATCTACGACTTCAGGAATTAGTCACACGAAGGCCTTTGTGATGGTAACGCAGTTAAACTCGAATATCAGATGCAAAACATTTGATATAGAGTACATGTAGCTAGCCGTGGTTCACATGGAAACTCTGTAGCACGGTTTTGTATAAAGCTATGAACTCCCAAATTCATGAAGTTCTGAAATAAAGATAATGGGATTTCCGAATTAATAGATGGAAGCAGCCGTTGAAGGAAGTTATCATGTGTCAGACAGTGTATGCTCAGTTATCGTGTGTCAGGGCGATGTATGCTCAGTTATCGTGTGTCATACAGTGTATGCTCAGTTATTGGGGTCAGATAGTGTATGCTCAGTTATCGTGCATCAGACAGTGTATGCTCAGTTATCGTGTGTCGGACGATGTATGCTCAGTTATCGTGTGTCATACAATGTATGCTCAGTTATTGAGGTCAGATGGTGTATGCTCAGTTATCGTGTATCAGACAGTGTATGCTCATTTATCGTGTGTCATACAGTGTATGCTCAGTTATCGTGTGTCAGACGATGTTTGCTCAGTTATTGTGTGTCAGACGATGCATGCTCATTGAAAACTCCCGTCTATGTAACTGCACCAGGAACAACCTCGCATATTTGTTGGTGGAGTCAAACAAAACCTTATGGCAGCAGTCGGATTGTCAAGCTCTTATTGGACGATCAGTATTGAATATTGAATGTTAATTAACGAGGTCGTAAAAACTCGATTATAGAAATGAACCTTCTTCATGAAGGACGGATGTTCATGAAGGACAGATCTCGAGTCGTATGTCTCAATGGGGTTTTTATTTGGGAAAAAGTTTACTGACCAGAGAAAAATGACGAGAAGAAGAAAGCGCACAATTAAACCTCTGGAATACATCGGGGGCGATAAATGATTTATCGACGAATTGAAGTATCCGTTCTTAGCAATATTCCGTCTTACTGAAAGTATGTAGGTTCCCTTCGAGGGGCAGTATAAGCATCAACACAGAAAAAAAGACTACTGGAAACTTTGAATTGGGTTACGCAATAGAATCAGCAATATCAGAAAAATCATTTTAACCAATTGAATTTAATCGAATTTCTGTCTAGATAAGCAGAAACATTTCAAGATGTGTTTAACTACATCTGTCTGCATTCATTGTGATATGTGGAGAGTTCCAACAACTTCTAGTATAGATGTCTTTTGTGGGGGAATTCAAAAGTAATGGTTTCTATTGCTCACCATAAATATATCCAGTGACTCGCAGCTAACGTTTTATGCATATACTAACACCCAAATACGAGATGGATTTTCCACATTCCGTAACATGGAATATTATGCAGTTACAAGCGTCTGGTCCGTCATTCATAATTCAGCCGTCGTCCATTAGAGAATATCCGCGTCCATAATCCGAAGACCTATTCCATATTCCATATAACAGTATTAGCACCAAATGCAAAAAGACAATCATAGTATACATAAACATAGGCTTGTAAACAAGGTACATTGATGCGCGTATCACCGATACTGGTACCGGTATGTCTGTTGGCTCACTTTGCGCAATTTCTTTCAACCATGCCTCGATGTCTGATAAAATATTGTTTGTGTTTTATCAGCATTTGTTTCTTTGGATTTGGACCTCTGCTAGGCCATTAATGCTGTTTGTGAAAGATTTCAGCAGACCAATTCGATCAGAAAAGCCCCAACGCACGTCACAAGACCCTATAAGATACCAACTATGATGGAATTACTATAGTTCAACCATTTAGCTTCTTTGGACACTGATTTCTATCAACATAATCGCAAGGTGGAACAGATTATTTGTTCTTGATTCCGAAGAATTCAAGAAGTAGACAATTCATCTTTGATGAACTCAGTAAATATCCACTTTCTTTCATTTTCCAATTATAAAACATCCTATACTGGAAGACGCTTATTTGCAAACCATCTTTGAGGGGAAATGGAGATTCCAGACTTATCTCAGATTTTCCAATTTCAACCATCATCGAATGCTCTTTGATGCTTGGAAAGACAGTCCATTCGTGTTATTGATGTGTCTGTTTAGGAAATGCTGAAACGATTTTCTTACAGTAGTTTAATTTTCTCTGCGAAAATATCCAGGGTTTATTTCTGACTGCTAAACTCCTTTGAAAAGAGTCCGTGGGAATACGTTGCTAGAGAGCGCTTAAGAATCATTCCGTGTTGATCGAATGGACACACGTGCATCTGGTTCAGAACTGAAGCTCTACCATATTGTGAAGCTGGCTTTGGATTAAGTGAACCAACCGATATCGTTTCGCGTCAATAGTTCTATCAAGTTTTCTTACTCACTTTCGTCGCGGTTTCATTATTTTAATCGTTGAGCTGGATTTCGTTCAGGTATAGATACATGACAGGTAAACGACTCGTTTATTGGAAAACAACTTATCAGCCCATCCTAATTCCACTACAAGCTGAAATGTTTATTTATTGGGGTATTAACTGGAGCCGTTCAATGAATTAGAATATGTTATTTTCCAATTGAACATTCAACCAGCAATTATTTTTAAAAAACAGTTATTGAAATCTGACATGTCAGTGATAAAGGTATAAATATTTCATTCTAAACACGAGGAACAGAATATGTGTAAAAGCTGTGTAAACTTGACATGTAAATCTCCTGTCTGTACGTTTTACACATCTACATGGTACAAGGAAAGTCTGACATGGGCCGGCATAGGCGTCAGCTCCGACAGTTCGTGTTCATCCCTCATCCACAAAAGAGTTTCCGATTACCTTAAATTTTACGTCAAATCAGTAATGCTGCACGAATACAATACTTCGCAACTATGTTAGTCAAGCATGACGATACCCGATTTGTGCTAAAAGAGATGGCCTCTATCTTAATTCAAAGGTTAATACTTCAGTGGAGAATCATACAACGGACAGGAAACAATTTACCCTTGGATGATGTCTGAAAGAGAAATAAATCCACGACTTGCATGGAGAAGCTTTTATGTTTGATAGGTAAAAAGTACAAGCACACTGAGACTTTAGTGAATTAGGCATACACTCTCGGAAATATTGGTTCACACGTAGAAATGATGTTCCAGGCGAGTAGATCAATCCCCTAAAAGATGTATTTCATGCCCATCGTAACATTTCTTGCAAAAGTAAAAATTTATTTTTGGTACTTCAACCGAACCTTACTGGGAGCGAATCCTCGTTAAACCGTACCACTTCTATAGCTATTCAAATTTCCACGTTCAAGCGTGTTGCCGTTGGATTGAATCCTGTCCCTAAACGTCGGATACAAAATCGGTCTCACAGGTATTTGTTCTGAATACGAACTTGTATTCAATAGATACTCCCTCCTTTGGGTCGTTTTTCTTTAATATCTGGCGGTCAGATAGGGCAACATTTTTCAACAGATGACTTGATAGGGCTATTACATCATCGATCCAATACAGCTCAAGCCGGTGCTAGTGACGTGTGGTCAAGTCATTCAACATGTCCACATGAACAGCTACAAGAAAAGAGTGACTGGGATACAAAATCATCACAGTTATCACTTTTGGTTCTTGTGATGGTTTTTTAGAACTATGTAGTCTGTATATTTGTCTGTGGGGTCATAGGGCTTCTTTTCACTGAGCCGGCATCATTACCCACCACCCAATATTTTGAAGAGTTCCTTATCACACAATTCCCCCTATGATTGAGGATAAACTTGAGTGAAGAGTTCCAGGTTTAGAGAAAATTAAGGAATACGTAACCAAGAGGAACACTGGACATCTCTGTTGAGTCCAAACATCTGTTCAGAATAAGTTTGAAGTTCTATTGTTTCGCTGTAAATATGCTTAAATTCTCCGCTCTTCAGTGTGTGCTGACGTAGTAGGTACGCATTATTTATGACGTAGTACACATGCTGGAGTGGCTGGTTCAGTGACAATGGTATGGCTGGCAGAAGTGAAACGTGCTGTCAATTTCGATGTCTTTTGTCGTGCAAGAAGGTCTATAAAACGGTAGGAATGTCTTTGTATTCTTGTGTAACAATTACTGTAAGACGTTTGCTAGTAAGCCTGAGATAAAGGCATATAATTTCTTGCTGTAGTTTACTGATAGTGCGTTTACATTTGTAGAGTGATCAGAAACCATGCCGGTTTTCCCGCGTTGCCGCATTCCATTGCAGTCACGTGATGTAAACATTTGGCAGTGTGCGGTTTATTTATAGATATTACCGGGAGGTTTTGAGACCGTGTAGCTGTAATTTGATTTGTTTTATGTGCTATTCTTGAAGTAAATCTGGTACATTTTCTGTGTAGCTGATCAGATTATTGTTTTGATAAGTTCACCTTTTAAAATACAATTATCCAGGACTTTGAATCTACATCTAAATCATTGTAGTAATACTTTGTATATGGCTATATATAGTTATAAAGTATATTATATTGTTTCGGATATTCTTTGTTTAACTGTAGACTGGTTAACAGTACAGAATATTTCTTTCTGTTTATTTCAGTCAATCTTCTTCTGATCCCACTCGATATTCGGCAACTTCAATATTCATTATGATCTATTGGTCTTCAAACGAATCACAACACGGAAGACATATTATGGTATCAGCTAGTCCTCGGGACTATATCGGTCTTCATTTTATAATACTGGAAGACATACAGTGATACAGGAACTGAATAAAGTTGCAAGTTATTCCATGTAGAAGTATTGGCGTTGATCTCTACAATCTCATTTTCCGACTGACTGTGAATCAGCTGTTTAACCTTAAAGTGCACAGGACACATGTTATTGGAAGCGACAAATACAGTAAATTAAAATCGAAGGAAGAGGGTTTAAAATGCGATGGAAATTGTTTCCTAATTCATTTGATGTATATCCACCCGAGTCCCCGTGTTTTACAATAGGCGTTACCGGAGATTTGCTTGAATAAATATCAAATTCACAAATTATTCTACCCTCAATGAAGCAGTTCAGCAGGGAAATCTAATATTCACTGCATATATGGATTTCTTAGTTTTCACGAATAATGATCCCAGGAACGATGATTCTTCAAACTTGGTTTGACGTTGTCCACAATATGACAAAAACCGATTTTTACCACGGCTGTAAGGGTATGCGGCATCAGGCCTCATGCTTGGAGGGCTGATGGCCTAGACACACACATAATTAAGTTACCTCCCTTGAAAACACGTCTGGGTTACATAAAACTAGGTTATCGCTTCCGTGATTTCTTCTCATGAATGGTTCGTTTGTTGATACCCCATGTTTGGAAAGATAATATCATGAAATAATGTGCGAGCAGCTGGCGATCTACTTCTGTTAGATAATGTCTTGGATTCATTTACATTCGTTGATAATACATTGAATGAGGACCTCTTCACTATACGAATTTCCTATGGCCTAAGAATTTTAGATATTGACCAAATAGCTAACTTACTTGAACAGATGCGATTTCACAGATGGTCACGTTCGATTTCCATGCACTTGAACATTTGGGAAAATTGGATATTCTGGAATGTCCAGATCTTGTCCAAATACACACTAAAGCATCCTACGCACAATGCTATCCAATCATTTCGTCCAATTCACCTTTCCCATAAAGTATTTCATCTCCTTGAATCAAGACAATTCTTACTGGTCTCGACTTGAGAAGGTTATTGTTATTACCAAATACTACCGTGTCCTACCAGAAACAAGAACGAATTCCACTCGTCATCTCAGTGCTTTCCACCCTTATTAAACAACAGTCAATCAGCTTCGTGAAGTGATTTCTTTTCATACACTGATATATGGCTATCCTATGGAAGTCCGACAGTCTCCACGGATTTGTTTTATACGTTTATGTACTTCTGGTATTAGGCCAGTAGTATCTGTCAAATATGCACTACTTGGATAAATTAGGATTCTCGACCAATTATTGAAGACAAACTCACAAGATTGATCGCTGAATTTTTGGCAAATATTAAAAGATTTTCCTCCATTAGAAATGTTCGTGGCGCACAGTGAAAAAAATGGTGATGGGCCACCATTTTTGGAACATCATGATGTCTTGCCGGCATCATTGAAAACTGTTGACTGCTTCTCTCTTGCAGGAAACAAGCCTATGTTTATGTATACTATGATTGTCTTTTTGAATTTGGTGCTAATACTGTTATATGGAATATGTCTTTGGATTATGGACGCGGATATTCTCTAATGGACGACGTCTGAATTATGAATGACGGACCAGACGCTTGTAATCACCAATTATCGGTGATGATGCCCTGTCATCGCCATTTATTGGTGCGGACAAATGTTGACGAGGTCATTTCATCGCCATTCATTGGTGATGGGGCCAGGTTATCGCCAATAAATGGCGACGAGCAATGACTGTAGATTTCAGGTCATGAACATATTTTGGCGATAGGGCTTGGTCATCGCCATTAAATGGCGATGGAGTCATCTGGCGATGGCCATCATCATATAATGGTTATAATGGAATATGACGATGACACTAACTCGTCACCAACACCAACCAAAGTTCTGTTTTATATGGCATAATTTTGAAAATGTATAATCTCCAGCCAGTCAGCTAGTCAAACTCACTCGAACGTGATTAACCACGTCACAGTTATTATCGATTTGCTGTCTTTCAATTTTGGACGTTATTATATCATTCGCTCGTGTTTTTACTGTATCACTACATCTTTTATTCGTCCTCATGATTATCATCCACCACGTGATGAAGTACGATAACACCAAGTCTGGCAACATAATTGAAATACACTCCAATACAAAAACTGAATTTACAGTAATTTGTGCAACACGAACGAGCAATACCTCGAAGAACGACTCTGAAGACGGTCAATCTGTTACTAAACTGTGATACAATCCGGAGTGTATCAGTTTATCTTTTCTTATAACAAAGGAGCGCTCTGGCTTCATGTTATTTGTTAATATAAATCAACCTGAAAAATAATAAGGAACAAAATCAATTATTATAAATATTGCCCATTCTCCAGCTCAGTGACATGGTTTCCACGTTGAGTTACCAGAACAGCAATTGAATTCAAAGCGAGTGAATATTCGGGAACCTGTCTTCCTAGGAGCTGTGATCTAGATAAGACTTCGACGAAGTAATGACACAGGTTAAGGCTACAGCAGAAGAGCTAACACATTTTCTGTCAGAATCGATAAACCTTCCTTACAACTGTTTCCTCGTCCTACAAAGAAAAGGATAATTTAGGTGGTAGGAGTTTATGCATTGTCAGACTAATCCGTTCCGTCCAATGAATATATTAGGGAATTGTATCCACTCTGTTGTATCGGTCCATGTGTGGGTGTGCATCGTAATAACGTGAATTGTGGAGAAGTTGTCGTGTGTCAGACGGTGTAAGCTCGGTTATCGTGTGTCAGACGGTGTATGCTCAGTTATCGTGTGCCAGACGGTGTAGGATAAGTTATCATGTGCCAGACGGTGTATGCTCAGTTATCGTGTGCCAGACGGTGTATGCTCAGTTATCGTGTGCCAGACGTCGTATGCTCAGTTATCGTGTGCCAGACGGTGTATGCTCAGTTATCGTGTGTCAGACGGTGTATGCTCAGTTATCGTGTGCCAGACGGTGTATGCTCAGTTATCGTGTGTCAGACGGTGTATGCTCAGTTATCGTGTGCCAGACGGTGTATGCTCAGTTATCGTGTGTCAGACGGTGTATGCTCAGTTATCGTATGTCAGACGGTGTATGCTCAGTTATCATGTGTCAGACGTTGTATGCTCAGTTATCGTGTGCCAGACGTTGTATGCTCAGTTATCGTGTGCCAGACGGTGTATGCTCAGTTATCATGTGTCAGACGGTGTATGCTCAGTTATCGTGTGCCAGACGGTGTATGCTCAGTTATCGTGTGTCAGACGTTGTATGCTCAGTTATCGTGTGCCAGACGGTGTATGCTCAGTTATCATGTGTCAGACGGTGTATGCTCAGTTATCGTGTATCAGACGTTGTATGCTCAGTTATCGTGTGCCAGGCGGTGTATGCTCAGTTATCGTGTGCCAGACGTTGTATGCTCAGTTATCGTGTGCCAGACGTTGTATGCTCAGTTATCGTGTGTCAGACGTTGTATGCTCAGTTATCGTGTGCCAGACGTTGTATGCTCAGTTATCGTGTGCCAGACGTTGTATGCTCAGTTATCGTGTGCCAGACGGTGTATGCTCAGTTATCATGTGTCAGACGTTGTATGCTCAGTTATCGTGTGCCAGACGGTGTATGCTCAGTTATCATGTGTCAAACGGTGTATGCTCAGTTATCGTGTGCCAGACGTTGTATGCTCAGTTATCGTGTGTCAGACGTTGTATGCTCAGTTATCGTGTGCCAGACGATGTATGTTCAGGTACCGTATACATTAATGGCTTCCCTTTCACTTATTCCAAAAATACACTAGGCCAGTATATTGAACAAATGTTATGGATGGAACAAACTTTTTCCATGTCCAAACATCGCCTTTGCTAGGCCGAAAAGCGGCAAACATGGACATTTTCAAGGCCATCTATCTAGGCCAATTAGAATTGACCCATTATACTATGCATCTCGAAGTACAAATCAGTGTATGAGGATCAATATTTGATATGGCTTGAATATGTGTCTACTCATCCCTTCAAATTTAGTTGACTTGAAAATCAGCCGGAATAAGATAATGAGATAATTTACCCTCAGTGCCGGACTCTCGATTACTTCAGTGACTCATACGATGGTTCAATCAACTAAGATAGATAGACATGTTAGGCCAGCTCCGTTGGCTCATGTTCTCATTTGTTGTCAGTGACCATTTGAAAGAGTCAGGCAACATGACTGAAGGGCTTCACGTTTATGTAGTGTTTCTTCATGACACGTTCAACGTGTGGCACCTACTTGAATATTCAACCTAGTGTCTAAATTGATGGACTTTCGTCCTAAGGCTTCCAATACTTCATCATTTACGAAGGATACTTGTTTCACACAGGCCTTCTACAAGGGCCGGCAGATACTAGTATTGGCACCATAAGCTACATCAGCTACGTCAGCTACGTCATAGTATGACGTTTTTCACGCTGCAAAATTTCAAGAGGGGCGCTCGGTGGCTAAGTGGTCAAGTGACCAAGTGGCTGGTAATCGCTAGCCTCACACCACTGAAACGACACTGGAACGAGCCATAATTTGCTAGTTACGTGCCGACGGCCGATGGCTTTCTTCGGATTTCTCCACCATTCAAGCAGGCTGTCACCATATGAGTGAAATTGAGTTTGAGATAACCCCCCCCCCCTACTTAATTTCAATTTCCCCAAAGAATTTTGTAATTCGTCACTGGATCACATGTTATTGAATTATTGAAGTTTAACAACTACTTGAACAAAAAACTCTGATCCCAACGATACAAATTTTTATTTACTGCTTTTTGGGGGGGCGGGTCATTCCATCGGATCTTGCAAGCTATCATGTAGAAAGTTTTTAATTTTCCGATCAAATAACGGTGTAAGAAACTCATTGGGAACATTTCACCTTCGCTGACAAAGATTCGAGGCTTTCAAACCATTGTCCCCGGCTCCAGCGGGCGTTTTTTGTCATTTTCAATTTTTTACGGTTAAGGTCACTCTACCGGATCCCATAACTATCCTGAGGTAATTTAAGGAAATTCGACAGATCCGTTCGGAGGTTAAGGAACTAAGTCGGGAGGAGAAGGAAAAAAAGATGAATGTGCATTCCAAGGAGAAAATCAAACCTCTGAAGTACATCGTGGGCGATGAAGGTTTTATAGACGAATTGAACTATCAATCTCAAATCATTATGTCTTACTGCAAGTATTTAATATCCCCTTGAGGGATAGTATAAACACCAACACAGAAAACAGACTTACTTGACACTTGGATTGGGTTAAGCAATATATTCAGCTATATAAGAATAAATTCATTTTCATCAGAGGTATTGAATCGAATAGTCCCTCTCTAAATAAGCGGAAACATTTTAAGGTGAGCTTAACTCATCTGTCTGCATTTTTCTTGCGATCTATAGAGAGCTCCATCACCTTTGGTAGAAAATTCAAAGGTAATAGCCCTTCTGTTCACCATGAATAAATCCAACGGCACTCAGCTAAGGTGTTATGCATATACTGACATCCAAATAAACGAAATTGATTTTAAGCATTCAGCAATATCGAAAACGAGGAAGAAAACAAATTACATTGATGCGAGCTTCACCTATACAGGTATGTCTGTTTGGTCACTTAGACAGAAAGATGTTTCAACCATGCCTCGGTGTCTGAAAAATGAATCAATTAGCGAAGGCCTATATCAGCCGGTAAATCTCTCAACGACCAACTGATCTGACAAACGTACGCTTTAGCGCAGCTTCTGTATTGGAGATCTCACCGACAAAAACGTAGCACAGGCTACCTGGGTATAAAGATTATGTATTACATGGCTATAATATTCATACCAATATTCGAGCCTTTCACATTTGCGAAAATATTAGTTTATAATATAGAAATAGAAACATGGTGCCCTTTGTGGAAGGGAAATTTATAACGAGAGATTTATAACGAGGATCTTGGCGCCCACCATTGCCCGATAATTGTAAGCTAATGACTAGAGGATCTTTTTGTCCATTGTTACTAAGAACAAACGATTGGTTTGTAATTTTGTTTACAGAATTTCGAATCTGAGCGAAAAAGATCGAAAAAGGGACACTGAAAAACAACAAGATATAATCTAAGTTTCAGGAGTTTCAAGATTTCTAGAAACTGTACTTATGTCGGTTGTTATAATACAAGAGAAATGAGCAAAGTTAGTCTGAAAGTGAATGTACATGTACGGAGTATCCTTCGCCTTTGTTTTGAAGTATTTTTTTTTTATTTATTTTTTTGCACGTGTCATCATTGCGTACTGGAAGCGAAGACCAATCTCTTTGTCACTTTGGCATGAGCTATGAAACATACTTAAGATTTTATAATTAGAAACGAATGCTAATTCTGTTCTGTTTACTGGGCTAGTTTGAGATATCTCTTTTAAAATACCATGCTCGAAAATAGTAAGATGGTACAATACTTAATACTGGAGGGATCCGGTCCGCGCAGTAATGTTGAAACTTCGAAAGTGCCTGAATACTGATTATCTCCCTTGGATCGAAACATGCAGTAGTCTACAGTTGTCGAGTTGTGACGTTGAATCACAAGAGTGACGTCCCTTCATGTAGCCGACCCACCGGCAGACGAAAGGGTGGAGCAGTTCACTTGCTACTGCATGGACTAAAGAAAACTGATTTAAAATTTGAAGAATTACATTTTAATTCCGAATTATTTGAACTCCTTGATATGGAAGGTATGGATATTCCCTATAGTCAATATATAGAATATGTCCCACCGTTTGATCCGCCGACTCTTGTGATGCAACGTCACAACTCGAGAATACAGTATTAATTTGAAGCGTAACTTGGATTTTCGAATCGGACCAAAAAGGTATCTTGCACAACTAGGCCCCATGTGGGACCTGTGTACCAAATTTCAGAAAGATCCCTGAAATATTTCCTGAGAATTCACGATAACAATGTTTCAAGGGGAAATTCAAGATGGCCGCCTTGTGGCCATATTGGATTTTCGATTCGGACCGAAAAAGGTATCTTGCACAACTAGACAATAAGGGGAACCTGTGCACCAAATTTGAGAAAGATCCATGCAGTACTTTCTGAGAAATCACGATAAAAAATTTGCATGGGAAAATCCAAGATGGCCGCCTGTTGGCCATATTGGATTTTCGAATCGGACCAGAAAAGGTATCTTGCACAACTAGATGGCAAGGAGAACCTGTGTACCAAATTTAACAACGATCCATGCAGTAGTTCCTGAGAAATCGCAATAGCAAAGTTTCATGGGGAAATCCAAGATGACTGCCTGGTGGCCATATTGGATTTTCGAATCGGACCAGAAAAGGTATCTTGCACAACTAGACCCCAAGGGGAACTTGTGTACCAAATTTGAGAAAGATCCATGCAGTAGTTCCTGAGAAATCGCGATAACAAGGTTTCGTGGGGAAATCCAAGATGGCTGCCTGGTGGCCATATTAGATTTTCGAATCGGACCAAGAAAGGTATCCTGCACAACTAGACCCTAAGGGGAACCTGTGTACCAAATTTGAGAAAGATCCATGCAGTAGTTCCTGAGAAATGACGATAACAAGGTTTCATGGGGAAATCCAAGATGGCTGCCTGGTGGCCATATTGGATTTTCGAATCGGACCAGAAAAGGTATCTCGCACAACTAGAACCCAAGGGGAACCTGTGTACCAAATTTGAGAATGATCCATGCAGTAGTTCCTGAGAAATCGCGGTAACAAGTTTTCATGGGGAAATCCAAGATGGCTGCCTGGTGGCCATATTGGATTTTCGAATCGGACCAGAAAAGGTATCTTGCACAACTAGACCCCACGGGGAACCTGTGTACCAAATTTGAGAAAGATCCATGCATTATTTCCTGAGAAATCGCGATAACAAGGTTTCATGGGGAAATCCAAGATGGCTGCCTGGTGGCCATATTGGGTTTTCGAATCGGACCAAAAAAGGTATCTTGCACAACTAGACCTCAAGGGGAACCTGTGTACCAAATTTGAGAAAGATCCATGAAGTAGTTCCTGAAAAATCGCGATAACAAGGTTTCATGGGGAAATCCAAGATGGCTGCCCGGTGGCCATATTGGATTTTCGAATCGGACCAGGAAAGGTATCTTGCACAACAAGACCCCAAGGGGAACCTGTGTACCAAATTTGAGAAAGATCCATGCAGTATTTCCTGAGAAATCGCGATAACAAGGTTTCATGGGGAAATCCAAGATGGCTGCCTGGTGGCCATATTGGATTTTCGAATCGGACCAAAAAAGGTATCTTGCACAACTAGACCCCAAGGGGAAGCTGTGTACCAAATTTGAGAAAGATCCATGAAGTAGTTCCTGAGAAATCGCGATAACAAGAATTGTTTACGGACGGACTGACGACGGACGACGGACGGACGACGGACCACGGACGAAAAGCGATTTGAACAGCCCACCATCTGGTGATGGTGGGCTAAAAATCACTCTAGATTATGATTTTATGTGGTACAAATTGGTCAAAAGTTCTGGGATAATAATGCTAAAAAATCAGATATTGGACGGTTAGTTTTAAAATAGTCACCAGCTGATTCAACCTACGTGTTGTTTACTCATCTGTAATTGTTAACAGTACAACTTTATTTTGTGTGGAAGAGGATTCTTTGCAAACCTTCCTTAGGGGAAAATGTTGTTTCCAGACATCCCTCATTTTCCATTTAAACCATCATCGAATGCTCTTTGATGCTAGGAAAGACAGTCCAGCTTCTCAATTTCAAATATATTGCATATCGTTCCAATTGTTTGTGTTTCTGTTTTATTGGCCCGCTGTTAACTATATTGCACAGACATTTAAAGCTGTTGGTGATAGACTTTAGCATACTAATTCGCAATCTTAATAAATTAAAATCCTATATGCTTCTCTATCGTATGGTCGCCGATCTCCCTTCGTGTTTTGTTTACATCTGGGACTTCAAACTCTTGACCAATCGTAGCCCATCTTCTGTATTCTCTGAAGACATGACTCGGAGTTGATCGATACAGCCGACTATAGGCTCTATAGGGGTACTTCGTATACCTAAATCATGAATATTCCAGCGGTAAAACAAGAAATATCAACATTTCTTTTCGATTCTCGCTTTCGAGATTTACTTTTACTGATTCAATCAATTTTCTGATGAAGTTCCACTATGATGAAATAGAAATATTGCAGAGAAAATACCCGATATACAGAAATAATTCAGTCGCTCGACGAATTTACTTCCACCGACCTGTTCAGAGCCTCTTCGTCCAGCGACTGCGAAAAATAGCTCGGGCAGCAGCCACGAGGACCCTTCATAAATTTTGCGAATATTTGGCGAAATTATCCCCTAATCCGACTGAAAAAGGTAACAGTAGGTACAAAGATATGTCAGACTTTAAAATGTCTCTTATAACGAGTCGACTTTTCTGTCAGAAATTTCGCCGAGACGTTGTGAAGTTGAAAGGGGTTGATCGCCCGCTCGCTCGCTTACTCAGACCCAGGGTTTCTCATTTCCAGCTGACAGTTGTGCGCTGCATGCATACTTAGCTCGGATGTTTCGTCGTTGCATTTTAGGACTTTCCCTGTCATAATGCCGTCATTTATAGATAGTATAATTCCCGTTTAAATTGATGTCATTTAATCCAGACGTCTGGCATGAAACAGCGCGGGAGCCGATGTCACCTTTTCTCGGTTAGGCCGAGCGTCGAGTTGGGAGTGGAAATGCCGCTACTAAAACGGATGTGATTGGTCCGTTTGCAGCACTGCATATTCATGACATGACATCACAGAACACGGAGGGAGATCGGCGAGTATAAGATCCTGTAGCGACCATACGATAGAGAAGCATATAGGATTTTAATTTATTAAGATTGACCAATTCGATAAGAAAACTCCTAATGCACGTCACACCGCCCTATAAGGCCCTATGATGGAATTACGCTAGTTTAATCATTTAGGTTCTTTGGACACTGATTTCGATAGGAATAATCTCTTAAGTGGACAGATTATTTGTTCGTGATTCCGAGAAGATAATTCCACTTTGGTGAACTTAGTAAATGTCCACTTTCTTTCATTTTCCAATTATATAAAGACATATACTGCAAGAGGCTTATTTGCAAACTATCTTTGGAGAGAAATGTGTTTCCAGACTTATCACCGATTTCCATTTAAATCACCATCGAATGCTCTCTGATGCTTGGAAACGCAGTACAGCGTCTCAGTTTCAAAGCGAATTAGATCATTCGTGTTTCGGAGGTGATCTGTTTCTTGGATCATGGACACGCGGATATAGTTTAGAAAATTTTCCCACAGCAGTTTAATTTTTCTTGAGAAAACATCCTTGGTTTATTTCCGGCTGCTAAACTACTTTGAAAAAAACGATATCAGTCCATGGGAAGACGTTGTTAGAGTGCGCTTAAGAATCCTTCTGTGCAGATCGAATGAACACTTAAACGTCATGTAGATCTGGCTCAGAACTGAAACTCTACCATATTGTGAAACTGGCTTTGGATTAAATGAACAAACCGATCTCGTTCCACTTTAATAGTCCTATCAAGTGTTTTACTCATTTCTGTTGCGGTTTCATTTGTATCGTTTAGATGGATTTCGTTCAGGTATAGATACAATTTCCGTACTTTAATGGACACGTAAACGACTTAGAAGCATATCCATATTCCACTACATATTGAAGTGGTTCTTTCTTTGCATGTATAATATTTGCACGTCATTAATCAGCTAACTGACTTACCTGGAGTCGTTCTACGAATTAATGTTATTTTTCTATCGAACTTCAACCAACAATTATTTTTTAAAAATTGCTCTTGAATTCTGACATGTGTGGTGATACGGGTAAGAAATATTTCATTCTAGACAAGAAGAACAGAATATGTGTAAAAAAAAGGTGTAAACTGGACATGTAAACCTTCAGTCTGTATGTTTTACATCTCTACATGGTGTAAGAAAGATCTGCCATGGGTAAAGGTGTCAAAACTAACATTCATTATTCAGCCGTCATCCACAAGCGAGTTTCCGAAAATCTTTTACGTTGAATCAGTACTTTTGCACAAATACAATACTGCACAACCATGTTAATCAAGGGTCACGATACCCGTTCTGTCCTACCAAGAGACCACCTGTATCTTAATCCACTAATCAATCTTTCAGTGGCGAGTCACACAACGGACAGGAAACGATCTGCACTGGGATGATGCCTGAAAGAGAAATACACCCACGTCTCCCCAGGACCATATTCCTCTTTCACGCTGTGTCTATTTCAAATTTTACAGCAATTAAGTACTCAGTATTAGCTAACACGAATAAATTATGAAACATACGACATGCTTCTATGGTCCATTTCAAAACCATTTGATTGTATGGAAAGCTTGAGTGGTGTGTTCCAGGCATTTTCCGAATTTGAAAAAATCTAAGAAATACCTAAACATGAGAGACACGGGACATGTCCAAGTACCCATATGATGGCTAAGAATGTCTTGGCTAAGAGTGTCTCTTCTCATATCCCTTTCAACAGAAGATAATGATGTACAGTTAGCTGGACAAGAAAATAGGGGCCAGATAGTCTCAGCCAGCGGACATTCGGAGCTTCCACACTTACTGGCTGTGATGAACCGGATGTTTAATCGTAAAAGGCATAGAAAGGGCCTCGTTATTTCCCACTGATCAATACATTTAAAATCTAGTTCAACAAGACTATTTGTTATTTTTCTTTTTTAAGTTCTCCACATATGGAAGTTTTAAATGAGACTGGGAATTCGATTTCGTGTTACTGAATATATAATAGGCGTTACAGGGAGATTTGCTTGAACAGCTCAAATACGCTATTTTTGCTACCGATTGTAAGCGTACAGGTGAGTGATGCTGCATTAGACGCCACGATTGGATGATTCGATCCCTGCATGGCCTAGCTGCAAACATAATTAAGTTACCTCCCTTGAAAACAAATCTGGGTTACATATCACTGAGGGATTGCGGCCGTGGTTTCTTCACTCGAATGGTTTATTTGTTGATAGCCCATGTTTAGAAAAGTAATATCATCACATACTAGTGATATATATTCTGGGATCGGCCTATATAGATTCTCTAGTAATACGTTGAAGAAGGCGTCTTCGTTATACGAATTCCATATGACCTATAAGAATCCTTCTTTTCAGATATTGCCCAAATAGCGAACTTATTTGAAAAGATGCAATTTCACTTATGGGCACGTTCGATTTCCATGGACTGGAACATTTGGGAAAATTGGATATTCTAGAATGTCCAGATATTATTCAAACTCACAATGAAGCATCCAATGACATTCAATCTTTTCTTACGCCCAATTCACCTTTCGCACGGGGGTATTTCATCCCCGTCAGTGAAGACAGTATCGATTTGAGAAGCTTACAGTTATCGACAAAGATAACCGTGTCCTTCCTGAAAACAGAAAAGAATTGCAATCGTCATCTCAGTGCTTTCCATCCTTATTAAACGGCAGTCATTCATCTTCGCGAAGTGGTTTCTATTTATTCCCGGAACAATATATATCTGATATACGGAAGTCCGACAGTCTCCACAGATTGGTTTTATTCGTGTGTGTACATCCGGTCTTAGGGCAATATATCTGTGAAGTAAGCTTTACTTGGTTAAATTATGTCCTCGGCCAATTATTGCAGACATACTCACAAGATTGATCGCTGTAATGTTAGCAAATATCAAACTTCTTCGTCTGGAATAGTTCTATCATCTGTTTTTTACTCATTTTCGTCGCGGTTTCATTATTTTAATCGTTGAGATGGATTTCGTTCAGGTATAGATATAATTTCCGTACTTTCATGGACATGTAAACGACTCGTTTATTGGAAAACAACTTATCAGTCCATCCTCATTCCACTACAAGCTGAAATGTTTATTTTTGGGCATTAGCTGGAGCCGTTCAATAAATTAGAATATGCTATTTTCCTATTGAACTTTCAACCAGCAATTATTTAAAAAAAAAACAGTTATTGAAATCTGACATGTCAGTGATCCGGGTATGAAGATTTCATTCTAAACACGACGAACAGAATATGTGTAAATGTAAATCTCCTGTCTGTATGTTTCACACATCTACATGGCACAAGGAAGATCTAACATGGGTATAGGTGTCAGCTCCGACATTTCGTATTCTGCTCTCTTCCACAAAAGAGTTTCCGACGACCTTAAATGTTACGTCAAATCAGTAGTGCTGCACGAATACAACACTTCGCAACTATGTTAAACAAGCATGACGATACCCGGTTTGTGCTAAAAGAGATGGCCTCTATCGTAACTCGAAGATCAATACTTCAGTGGCGAGTCATACGACGGACAGAAAACAATCCACCCTTGGATGATGCCTGAAAGAGAAATAAATCCACGACTTGCATGAAGAAAGTTTTATGTTTGATAGGTAAAAAGTACAACCACGCTGATACTTTAGTGAATTAGGCATACACCCTCGGGAATATTGGCTCACACGTAGAAATGATGTTCCATGCGAGTAGATCAATGCCCTAAAAGATGCACTTCATGCTCATCGTAACATTTCTTGCAAAAGTAAAAATTATTTTTGGTACTTGAACCGAACCTTACTGGGAGCGAATCCTCGTTAAACCGTACCAATCCTGTCCCTAAACGTCAGATACAAAATCGGTCTCACAGGTATTTGTTCTGAATACGAACTTGCATTGAATAGATACTCCCTCCTTTGGGCCGTTTTTTTAATATCAGGCGGTCACATAGGGCAACATTTTCCAATAGATGACTTGATAGGGCTATTACATCATAGATTTGAAATATTTGTATCTATAATACCGCTCAAGCCGATGGTAGGGACATGTGGTCATGTCATTCAATATGTCCACATGAACAGCTACAATAAAAGCGTGACTGGAATACAAATCATCACAGGTATCACTTTTGGTTCTTGTGATGTTTTTTAGAACTATGTAGTCTGTATATTTGTCTATGGGGTCATGCGACCTCTTTTCACGAAGCCGGCATCGTTATCCACCACCCAATATTTTGAAGAGTTCCTTATCACACAATTCCCCCTATGATTGAGGATAAACTTGAGTGATGAGTTCCAGGTTTGGAGAAAATTAAGGAATATATAACCATGAGGAACACTGGACATGTCTCATGTGCCGACTGACTGTGAATCAGCTGTTTAACATTAACATGCATAGGACACATGTTATTGGAAGCGACAAATACAGTAAATTAAAACCTAAGGAGGAGAGTTTAAAATGCGACGGAAATTGTTTCATAATTCATTTGATGTATATCCACCGAGTCACCGTGTTATACAATAGGCGTTACCGGAGATTTGCTTGAATAAATATCAAATTCACAATTTTTTCTACCCTCAATGAAACAGTTCAGTAGGGAAGTCTAATATTCACTGCATATATAGATTTCTTAGTTTTCACGAATAATGATCCCTGGAACGATCATTCTTCAAAGTTGGTAAGACGTTGTCCACAATATGACAAAAAGGCGATTTTCCCTTGTGTGAACGGCTGTAAGCCTTCAAGTGGGCATGCTGCATCAGGCCTCATGCTTGGAGGGCTGATGGCCTAGACACACACATAATTAAGTTACTTCCCTTGAAAACACGTCTGGGTTACATAAAACTAGGTTATCGCTTCCATGATTTCTTCTCATGAATGGTTCGTTTGTTGATACCCCATGTTTGGAAAGATAATATCATGAAATAATGTCCGAGCAGCTGGCGATCTACTTCTGTTAGATCATTTCTTGGATTCATTTACATCCTTTGATAATACATTGAATGAGGACCTCTTCACTATACGAATTTCATATGGCCTAAGAATTTTAGATATTGACCAAATAGCTAACTTACTTGAACAGATGCGATTTCACAGATGGTCACGTTCGATTTCCATGCACTGGAACATTTGGGAAAATTGGATATTCTGGAATGTCCAGATGTTGTCCAAATGCACATTAAAGCATCCTACGCACAATGCTATCTAATCATTTCGTCCAATCCACCTTTCTCATGAAGTATTTCATCTCCTTGAATAAAGGCAATTCTTACTGGTATCGACTTGAGAAGGTTATTGTTATCACCATAGATTACCGTGTCCTACCAGAAACAAAAACGAATTCCACTCGTCATCTCAGTGCTTTCAACCCTTATAAAACAACAGTCAATCAGCTTCGTGAAGTGATTTCTTTTCATACCCGGAAATATGGCTATCCTATGGAAGTCCGACAGTCTTCACGGATTTGTTTTATACGTTTATGTACTTCTGGTATTAGGCCAGTAGTATTTGGATAAATTAGGATTCTCGACCAATTATTGAAGACAAACTCACAAGATTGATCGCTGAATTTTTGGCAAATATTAAAAGTAAAAAAAATGGTGATGAGGCCCTGTCATCGCCATTTATTGGTGAAGACAAAGGGTGATAATTTCATTTCATCGCCATTTATTCTCCTGGCCATCGCCATTAAATGGCGGGGTCAACATATAATGGTGATAATGTAATCTGACGATGGCTCTAACTCATCACCATCTATATGTGATACTGTCGTCGCCTTTTTTGGTGATAACCATTTTTACCCCTCAGCCCATAGGGCTGCGGGGTGTTGTCGTTGCCATGTACGTACGTCCGTCCGTCCGTCCGTCAACATGTTCTTGTCCGCTGAATATCTGCAGATCTATGAAGTCGGGCTTGACCAAACTTTGGTGAGAGCTTCCTGAATGTTGACTGATGAAATGATTAGATTTTCAGATGGCTATGATGATTTCATGATTTTTAATTATTTTTTTATATTATTTATTGATGGCTCAGCTTTTGCACTGTTAACGCCCATCAACATGTTCTTGTCCGCTGAATATCTGCAGATCTATCAAGTCGGGCCTGACCAAACTTTGGTGAGAGCTTCCTGAATGTTCACTGATGAAATGATTAGATTTTCAGATGACTATGATGATTTCATGATTTTTAATTATTTTTTTTATTATTTATTGATGGCTTATCTTTTGCACTGTTATCTATGCCCATCGGGAACCCTTTGTTGCATGTTTCATTGTGACTTTTGAAGGTTCCCTGATACAAGAAAGGCCTGGTCCATTCAAGATTCAATTTATTTCCATTTATTCCCCTTTTATTTCCCATTTATCTGGGAGCTTACATGCTACACTTGTTCAACCTATGCACTACCCTCGGGAGGATTTCCCCACCCTTGGGGCACTAAATGTTTCCTATCCACAGCTTCTCAGCTTCATGTAATATGTATGAGATGCAGTGTACATTGTTTTTTCACACACACATGCAGAATCACCTAAAATGTATTCCTTTATAGTAATAACTAACAGGTTGGGGACATTATTTTATTTTAGAAGTACAAGAGGGAATAACCGGCGTGGGGTTCTCGGAGCATCGAACCCCTGTTAGGTTTGAATTTCGCGTCGCCTTAACTGAAGAACAACATTTTTCTTCAATTTTGCTACATTGATTTATCCGAAAGGTTTTGCACAAATCATATTTTATTTCCGAAGTATAATATGAAATAACTGACAGGGGAATCCCTGCAATATTGAACCCCTGTTAATTTGAATTTCGCGTCGCCTTAAATGAAGGACAACATTTTTCTTCAATTTTCCTATTAAATCATTCTAATCCACATCATACGATTTATCCTAAAGCTTTTGCACAAAACATATTTTATTTCAGAAGTATAATATGAAATAACTGGCAGGGGAATCCCTGCAGTATCGAACCCCTTTTAGTTATGTCCCCCCCAACTATGTTGGGGGGAGACATCTAGTGTTTGTGCTGTCTGGATGGATGGATGTCTGTCTGGATGGATGGATGTCTGTCCGTCCCCTTGCCTTGTCTGCAAGATATCTTGAGAACTACTTGATGGAATTTCACCAAACTTGGATGGAAGCTTCATTGGGACAGCCCCCTCATTTGATTAGGTTTTGCTGTGTGTGCGTGCATTCATCCGAGTCCGGTGTCCGTTCGTCCATCTACTTGTACATGTATATACAGGCCTTGTCTGCAAGATATCTTGAGAACTACTGGACGGAATTTCACCAAACTTGGATGGAAGCTTCAGTGGAATAGCCCCCTCATTTGATTAGGTTTTGGTGTCTGTGCGTGCATTCACCCGTGTCCGGTGTCCGTCCGTCCGTCCGTCCATCTACTTGTACATGTATATACAGGCCTTGTCTGCAAGATATCTTGAGAACTACTGGACAAAATTTCACCAAACTTGGATGGAAGCTTCATTAGGATAGCCCCCTCATTTGATTAGGTTTTGGTGTGTGTGCATGTTTTCATCCGTGTCCGGTGTCCGTCCGTCTGTCCATCTACTTGTACATGTATATACAGGCCTTGTCTGCAAGATATCTTGAGAACTACTGGATGGAATTTCGCCAAACTTGGATGGAAGCTTCATTGGGATAGCCCCCTCATTTGATTAGGTTTTGGTGTGTGTGCATGCATTCATCCGTGTCCGGTGTCCATCCATCCGTCCATCTACTTGTACATGTATATACAGGCCTTGTCTGCAAGATATCTTGAGAACTACTGGACGGAATTTCACCAAGCTTGGATGGAAGCTTCAGTGGGATAGCCCCCTCATTTGATTAGGTTTTGGTATGTGTGTGTGTGCATTCATCCGTGCCCGGTGTCCGTCCGTCCGTCCATCTACATGTACATGTATATACAGGCCTTGTCTGCAAGATATCTTGAGAACTACTGGATGGAATTTCACCAAACTTGGATGGAAGCTTCATTGGGATAGCCTCCTCACTTGATCACGTTTTGGTGTATATGTGCATGCATTCATCCGTGTCCGGTGTGCGTCCGTTCGTTCATCTACTTGTACATGTATATACAGGCCTTGTCTGCAAGATATCTGGAGAACTACTTGACGGAAGTTCACCAAACTTGGATGGAAGCTTTATTGGGATAGCCCTCTCATCTGATTAGGTTTTGGTTTGTGTGTGCGTTCGTCCATGTTCGGTGTCCGTCCGTCTGTCCATGTACTTGTACATGTATATGTATATACAGGCCCTTTCTGCAAGATATCTGAAGAACTACTGGACAGAATTTCATCAAACTTGGATGGAAGGTTCATTGGGATAGCCCCCTCATTTGATTGGGTTTGGGTGTGTGTGTGTGTGCATTTATCCATGTCCATCGTCCGTCCGTCCATCTAATTGTTCATGTATATACAGACCTTGTCCGCAAGATATCTGGAGAACTACTCGACGGAATTTCACCAAACTTGGATGGAAGCTTCATTGGGATAGCCCCTCGTCTGATTAGGTTTCTGTGTGTGTGTGTGTGCGAGCGTTCGTTCGTGTCCATCCGTCCGTCCATCTACTTGTACATATATATACAAGCCTTGTCTGCAAGATATCTGGAGAACTACCCCACGGAATTTCGCCAAACTTGGGTGGAAGCTTCAATGCAATGGGCTCATCTGATTAGATTTCGGTATGCATGCATGCGTTCGTCTGGGTATGTTGTCTGTCTGCCTGCCAATCTACTTATACATGTATAGACAGGCCTTGTCTGTAAGATATCTGGAGAACTACTGGACGGAATTTCCCCGGACTTGGATGGAAGCTTCATCGTGATGGCCTCTGGTGAACTTCACCAGACTTGGATGGAATCTTTATTGGAATGGCCACCGCATCTTATTATGTTTTGGTGTGCGCGCGTGTTTGGTGTTCATCCGTCTGTCTACTTGTACATGTATAGACAAGCCTTGTCTGTAAAATATCTGAAGAACTACTGGATGGAATTTTCCCGAACTTGGATGGCAGCTTTATCGTGATGGCCTCCTCATCTGATTAGGTTTTGGTTTGTTTGCGTGCATCCATCTGTTTCTGATGTCCAGCTTTGTTACATGTATGTACAGGACTACTCTTGTCTACAAGATATGTGGAGAACTACTGGATGAAATTTCACCAAACTTGGATGGAAGCTTCATTGAAATGGCCTTAAGATCTAATTAGGTTTTGGTGTGAGCTAGTGCTTGCGTGGGTCCATGCAAAATGTGCTTATCTGTCTGTCCAATTTGTGTTCACTCCATATCTTGAAAACTACTGAAGGCAGATGCATGAAACTTACGGTACAACATGTATACTATAGGTGTCGCTCTTGTATGTTTTGCATCTTTCCTATAATGTGATCAGTTTCGAAATAGTTGATGCTTCACAATTACATTTATTATACCTCATGTAAATTCGTAATGTTTTCATTGGTTGACAGCCTGTCACGTGTCATTCTACAAATCGTGATGTTCAGATGGTGCAGTCATATCTTGCCTTACCGTTGAATAAATGTCATGTACCACGGCAGAGCGTTGAACATGACACGGCGACATCTGCCGGACCAAGAGTTGCCTCTCATAGCGCGCGCGCTAACCTACACATCAATATTCGTTTCGGGGAGTATCTTCGTCGACCTGATGTGTGTACGTCGGCCCGTTGGTGATGGAAATTAGTGAATGTGATTTGGTAATTGACTGAAATAAATTTGGCATCTTTTGAAAAGGTACGTAACGTTACTCATCCAAATTATGCGATTGAGTCGACAAACAAACCGACATCGAACAGTCGATCTTGATACGGCGTTTTGAAATCAACAACGGTCGCGCAGTGTTAACCACGATATGTTTATTTCACCGTACCAACCTTATTCACGTGATTATAAAGTCCCCATTTTATTCAAATAGGACATTCGGTATAATAAAACAACTATTGCATGTTATAGAGTGGGAGATCACGATTTGTCAGCTCTCGACAAGTTATGTACAACTCGCGTTGCGCGCTCGTTGTACATCACTTGTCTCGAGCTGACAAATCGTGATGTCCCACTCTATAACATGCAATAATTGTATAGTATTTCACATTGGTTGGACGCTGTAGATGTCGGCAATCCACTCATTGCTATATAAATCCCGACTCCTCACTGGGTTACTGCAACAATGAAAATCGCCTCTTTGTAATTGATATTTTTAGATGCGCAGCTTTGTTTAGGATACTTATTGCTACATTCATTTCATAGCACTTTCCCTTAAATTATGTGCCCACTCAAGGCAAAGTTGGGAGGTTGGGGGAGAAGTATGTTTTTGCTTAAAAAAACAACCAGCATTGGCTTCATGCCGGAGCGGCAACTCAAGGGTCAAAGCGGAACCTCTAGTTTGAATTTCGCGTCGTCTTAAATGAAGGAAAACATTTTTGTTCAATTTTGCTGTTAAATCATTGTATTCTACATCATATGATTTATCCTAAAACTTTTGCATGAACCATATTTGTGTCCACACATTTAACTGGTACAACATAATGCTTCAATTTTTGTCACCAAACATGTGAGTGTACCTTGGAAATTATTTAAAACGAGTAATTAGGAGAGTCCATTTTAGCCTGACTCTGTGCAGTTTTGAACCAGTTTGCATACCTGGAGCTTATGTCCCCCACCCAAATAATGATAATGGTGGGCTTATGTCAATCATTGTGATTCTATGCCATTAACTTGTTATCACACTTGTGCAATGCATAAATTGCCACTGATAAAGCTACACTTTCTTGCACGCTGTAATCCCAGCACACCACTCAGGTGAAAACGAAGTTTTTTGTATACATTACAGAAACCACACAAACTGTATCCGCAAGGCTGTATCCAGGGAATTTTTGCTGGTTCCGATCTCAAACTCCCAGTTCCTTTTCGTAATTCATTATTGAGGATCCAATTTGTTTAGTGAATTTAGGCACAAAGAGCCTGTGATCAATCACAAAACAGAGGTTTATTAACATGAAATTCAATACCCAGCTATGCAATGGGATCGATATTGAGGCTTCCAGAAGCTTTTTCTAGGAGTATATCCTTCAGAAATCCTTTCAAATTGAACAACAACAACAACAGTTTCGTTTTTTGTTTCATTTGAGTTTTGGGCGCCCATACGCTTTCCGGAACTAAAATGGCTCTAGATGCAGCCCTGATCCTACTTGACCAAAAAAAACAGGCTGAGGGGTCCACGCACCTTTTAGGTCCTTGCCTGCAATTCATGTTTTTTGTTTTTGTTGTTTTTTTTACTGCACGGGCCTTGAATAATTAATGTGCACAAATGTTGTCGAATCAGAAAGTGTGGCGCTCTGCATAACACCATCATTTATTCGTCGGATGTAAAGTATCGACGGTGTTCTTCACGACATTTGTCCGCATAAAGTTCTGTTTTATATGGCATAATTTTGAAAATGCATAATCCCCAGCCAGTCAGCTAGTCAAACTCGCTCGAACGCGATTAACCACGTCACAATTATTATCGATTTGCTAACTTTTAATTTTAGACGTTATTCTATCATTCGCTCGTGTGTTTACTGTATCACTACATCTTTTATTCGTCCTTATGATTATCATCCACCACGTGATGAAGTACGATAACACCAAGTCTGGCAACATAATTGAAATATACTCCAATACAAAACTGAATTTGCAGCCATTTGTACCACACGAACGAACAATACCTCGAAGAACGACTCTGAAGACGGTCGATCTGTTACTAAACTGTGATACAATCCGGAGTGTATCAGTTTATCTTTTCTTATAACAAAGGAGCACTCTGGCGTCATGCTATTTGTTAATACAAATCAACCTGAAAAATAATAAGGAACAAAATCAATTATTTATAAATATTGCCCATTCTCCAGCTCAGTGACATGGTTTCCACGTTGAGTAACCAGAACAACAATTGAATTCAAGGGGAGTGAATATCCGGAGACCTCTCTTCCTGGAAGCTGTGATCTAGATAAGACGTAGACGAAGTAATGACACAGATTAAGGCTGCAGCAGAAGAACTAACACATTTTCTGTCAGAATCGATAAACCTTCCTTACAACTGTTTCCTCGTCCTACAAAGAAAAGGATAATTTAGGTGGTAGAAGTTTATGCATTGTCACACTAATCCGTTCAGTCCAATGAATATATTAGGGAATTGTATCCACTCTGTTGTATCGGTCCATGTGTGGGTGTGCATCGTAATAACGTGATTTATGGAGACAGTTACCGTGTGTCAGACGGTGTATGCTGTCTTACTGTGTATCAGATGGTATATGATCAGTTATCGTGTGTCAGACGGTGTAGGATAAGTTATCATGTGTCAGACGTTGTATGCTCAGTTGTCGTGTGTCAGACAGTGTATGCTCAGTTATCGTGTGCCAGACGTTGTATGCTCAGTTATCGTGTGTCAGACAGTGTATGCTCACTTATCGTGTGCCAGACGTTGTATGCTCAATTAGTGTGTGTCAGACGTTGTATGCTCAGTTATCGGGTGTCAGACAGTGTATGCTCAGTTATCGTGTGCCAGACGTTGTATGCTCAGTTAGTGTGTGTCAGACGGTGTATGCTCACTTATCGTGTGCCAGACGTTGTATGCTCAGTTATCGTGTGTCAGACGTTGTATGCTCAATTATCGTGTGTCAGACGGTGTATGCTCAGTTATCGTGTGTCAGACGTTGTATGCTCAGTTATCGAGTGTCAGACGATGTATGTTCAGGTACCGTATACATTAATGGCTTCCCTTTCACTTATTCCAAAAATACACTAGGCCAGTATATTGAACAAATGTTATGGATGGAACAAACTTTTTCCATGTCCAAACATCGCCTTTGCTAGGACGAAAAGCGGCAAACATGGACATTTTCAAGGCCATCTATCTAGGCCAATTAGAATTGACCCATTATACTATGCATCTCGAAGTACAAATCAGTGTATGAGGATCAATATTTGATATGGCTTGAATATATGTCTACTCATCCCTTTAAATTTAGTTGGCTTGAAAATCAGCGGGAATAAGATAATGAGATAATTTACCCTCAGTGCCGGACTCTCGATTACTTTCAGTGACTCATACGATGATTCAATCAGCTAAGATAAATAGACATGTTAGGCCAGCTCCGTTGGCTCATGTTCTCATTTGTTGTCAGTGACCATTTGAAAGAGTCAGGCAACATGGCTGAAGGGCTTCACGTTTATGTAGTGTTTCTTCATGACACGTTCAACGTGTGGCACCTACTTGAATATACAACCTAGTATTTAAATTGATGAACTTTCGTCCTAAGGCTTCCTTGGGTGGCCCGGTGGCCCGTAGGGAACATTCATGTTTTTTACCTTTTATGTGTTTTTCTTCGACTTTTTCGTGTTTTCCTTCGACTTTTCCGTGTTTTCTTTCGACTTTTTCGTGTTTTTCTTCGACTTTTCAGAGTTCTTGTTCGAATTTTCTGTGTTTTCTTTCGAAAACATCGTGAAATGAAAAAAAATTGTGAAATACTTTCCACCGCGGTGAAATACTTTCCACCGCGGTGGAAAATACTTTCCACCGCGGTGGGAAATATTTATCACCGCGGTGAAAAATACTTTCCACCGCGGTGGGAAATACTTTCCACCGCGGTGAGAAATACTTTCCACCGCGGTGAGAAATACTTTCCACCGCGGTGGGAAATACTTTCCACCGCGGTGGGAAATACTTTCCACCGCGGTGAGAAAGACTTTCCACCGCGGTGGGAAATACTTTCCACCGCGGTGGGAAACACTTTTCGCCGCGGTGAGAAGTACTTTCCACCGCGGTGGGAATAATTTCCACCGCGGTTAGAAATACTTTGCACCGCGGTGGGAAATACATTCGTGTTTTCTGACTTTTCTGTGTTTTCTCTCAACATTTCGCGAAATTTCGCAATCCTCTTCCGACGGAAAAATTGAGGGAAAAGATCTCACCGCGGTGTAAAAGTTTCAACCGCGGTGTAAAAGTTTTAACCGCGGTGTAAAAGTTTCCACCGCGGTGTAAAAGTTTTAACCGCGGTGAAAAAGTTTTAACCGCGGTGTAAAAGTTTCCACTGCGGTGTAAAAGTTTTAACCGCGGTGAAAAAGTTTTAACCGCGGTGAAAAAGTTTCCACCACGGTGTAAAACTTTTAACCGCGGTGTAAAAGTTTCCACCGCGGTGTAAAAGTTTTAACCGCGGTGTAAAAGTTTCCACCGCGGTGAAAAAGTTTCCACCGCGGAGTAAAAGTTTCAACCGAGGTGAAAAAGTTTCCACCGCGGTGTAAAAGTTTCCACCGCGGTGTAAAAGTTTTAACCGCGGTGTAAAAGTTTCCACCGCGGTGTAAAAGTTTTAACCGCGGTGTAAAAGTTTCCACCGCGGTGTAAAAGTTTTAACCGCGGTGAAAAAGTTTTCACCGCGGTGCAAATGTTTCCACCGCGGTGTAAAAGTTTCCACCGCGGTGTAAAAGTTTTAACCGCGGAGAAAAAGTTTTAACCGCGGTGTAAAAGTTTCCACCGCGGTGTAAATGTTTCAACCGCAGTGAAAAAGTTTCCACCGCGGTGTAAAAGTCTTAACCGCGGTGTAAAAGTTTCCACCGCGGTGAAAAAGTTTCAACCGCGGTGAAAAAGTTTCCTCCGCGGTGTAAAAGTTTCCACCGCGGTGTAAAAGTTTTAACAGCGGTGAAAAAGTTTTAACCGCGGTGTAAAAGTTTCCACTGAGGTGTAAAAGTGTTAACCGCGGTGAAAAAGTTTTAACCGCGGTGAAAAAGTTTCCACCGCGGTGTAAAACTTTTAACCGCGGTGTAAAAGTTTCCACCGCGGTGTAAAAGTTTCCACCGCGGTGTAAAAGTTTTAACCACGGCGTAAAAGTTTCCACCGCGGTGTAAAGGTTTTAACCGCGGTGAAAAAGTTTCCACCGCGGTTTAAAAGTTTTAACCGCGGTGTAAAAGTTTTAATCGCGGTGAAAAAGTTTCCACCGCGGTGTAAAAGTTTCCAGCGCGATGTAAAAGTTTTAACCGCGGTGAAAAAGTTTTAACCGCGGTGAAAAAGTTTTAACCGCGGTGAAAAAGTTTTCACCGCGGTGCAAATGTTTCCACCGCGGTGCAAATGTTTCCACCGCGGTGTAAAAGTTTCCACCGCGGTGTAAAAGTTTTAACCGCGGAGAAAAAGTTTTAACCGCGATGTAAAAGTTTCCACCGCGGTGTAAATGTTTCAACCGCAGTGAAAAAGTTTCCACCGCGGTGTAAAAGTTTCCACCGCGGTGTAAAAGTCTTAACCGCGGTGTAAAAGTTTCCACCGCGGTGAAAAAGTTTCAACCGCGGTGAAAAAGTTTCCACCGCGGTGTAAAAGTTTCCACCGCGGTGTAAAAGTTTTAACCGCGGTGTAAAAGTTTTAACCGCGGTGAAAAAGTTTTAACCGCGGTGTAAAAATTTCCACCGCGGTGTAAAAGTTTCAACCGCAGTGAAAAAGTTTTAACCGCGGTGTAAAAGTTTCCACCGCGGTGTAAAAGTTTTATCAACGGTGTAAAAGTTTTAACCGCGGTGAAAAAGTTTCCACCGCGGTGTAAAAGTTTTATCCGCGGTGTAAAAGTTTCCACCGCGGTGAAAAAGTTTCCACCCCGGAGAAAAAGTTTCAACCGCGGTGAAAAAGTTTCCACCGCGGTGTAAAAGTTTTAACCGCGGTGAAAAAGTTTTAAGCGCGGTGAAAAAGTTTTAACCGCGGTGTAAAAGTTTTACCGGGGTGAAAAAGTTTTAATCGCGGTGTAAAAGTTTTAACCGCGGTGTAAAACTTTTAACCGCGGTGTAAAAGTTTCCACCGCGGTGTAAAAGTTTTAACCGCGGTGTAAAAGTTTTAACCGCGGTGTAAAAGTTTCCACCACGGTGTAAAAGTTTTAACCGCGGTGTAAAAGTTTCCACCGCGGTGTAAAAGTTTTAACCGCGGTGTAAAAGTTTCCACCGCGGTGTCAAAGTTTCCACCGCGGTGAAAAAGTTTCCACCGCGGAGAAAAAGTTTCAACCGCGGTGAAAAAGTTTCCACCGCGGTGTAAAAGTTTCCACCGCGGTGTAAAAGTTTTAACCGCGGTGAAAAAGTTTCCACCGCGGTGTAAAAGTTTTAACCGCGGTGAAAAAGTTTACACCGCGGTGTAAAAGTTTTAACCGCGGTGAAAATGTTTTAACCGCGGTGTAAAAGTTTCCACCGCGGTGTAAAAGTTTTAACCGCGGTGAAAAAGTTTTAACCGCGATGTAAAAGTTTCCACTGCGGTGTAAAAGTTTTAACCGCGGTGAAAAAGTTTTAACCGCGGTGAAAAAGTTTCCACCGCGGTGTAAAACTTTTAACCGCGGTGTAAAAGTTTCCACCGCGGTGTAAAAGTTTCCACCGCGGTGTAAAAGTTTTAACCACGGCGTAAAAGTTTCCACCGCGGTGTAAAGGTTTTAACCGCGGTGAAAAAGTTTCCACCGCGGTTTAAAAGTTTTAATCGCGGTGAAAAAGTTTCCACCGCGGTGTAAAAGTTTCCAACGCGATGTTAAAGTTTTAACCGCGGTGAAAAAGTTTTAACCGCGGTGAAAAAGTTTTCACCGCGGTGCAAATGTTTCCACCGCGGTGCAAATGTGTCCATCGCGGTGTAAAAGTTTCCACCGCGGTGTAAAAGTTTTAACCGCGGAGAAAAAGTTTTAACCGCGATGTAAAAGTTTCCACCGCGGTGTAAATGTTTCAACCGCAGTGAAAAAGTTTCCACCGCGGTGTAAAAGTTTCCACCGCGGTGTAAAAGTCTTAACCGCGGTGTAAAAGTTTCCACCGCGGTGAAAAAGTTTCAACCGCGGTGAAAAAGTTTCCACCGCGGTGTAAAAGTTTCCACCGCGGTGTAAAAGTTTTAACCGCGGTGTAAAAGTTTTAACCGCGGTGAAAAAGTTTTAACCGCGGTGTAAAAGTTTCAACCGCAGTGAAAAAGTTTTAACCGCGGTGTAAAAGTTTCCACCGCGGTGTAAAAGTTTTATCAACGGTGTAAAAGTTTTAACCGCGGTGAAAAAGTTTCCACCGCGGTGTAAAAGTTTTATCCGCGGTGTAAAAGTTTCCACCGCGGTGAAAAAGTTTCCACCCCGGAGAAAAAGTTTCAACCGCGGTGAAAAAGTTTCCACCGCGGTGTAAAAGTTTTAACCGCGGTGAAAAAGTTTTAAGCGCGGTGAAAAAGTTTTAACCGCGGTGTAAAAGTTTTACCGGGGTGAAAAAGTTTTAATCGCGGTGTAAAAGTTTTAACCGCGGTGTAAAACTTTTAACCGCGGTGTAAAAGTTTCCACCGCGGTGTAAAAGTTTTAACCGCGGTGTAAAAGTTTTAACCGCGGTGTAAAAGTTTCCACCGCGGTGTAAAAGTTTTAACCGCGGTGTAAAAGTTTCCACCGCGGTGTAAAAGTTTTAACCGCGGTGTAAAAGTTTCCACCGCGGTGTAAAAGTTTTAACCGCGGTGTAAAAGTTTCCACCGCGGTGTAAAAGTTTCCACCGCGGTGAAAAAGTTTCCACCGCGGAGAAAAAGTTTCAACCGCGGTGAAAAAGTTTCCACCGCGGTGTAAAAGTTTCCACCGCGGTGTAAAAGTTTTAACCGCGGTGAAAAAGTTTACACCGCGGTGTAAAAGTTTTAACCGCGGTGAAAATGTTTTAACCGCGGTGTAAAAGTTTCCACCGCGGTGTAAAAGTTTCAACAGCAGTGAAAAAGTTTTAACCGCGGTGTAAAAGTTTCCACCGCGGTGTAAAAGTTTTATCAGCGGTGTAAAAGTTTTAACCGCGGTGAAAAAGTTTCCACCGCGGTGTAAAAGTTTTAACCGCCGTGTAAAAGTTTCCACCGCGGTGAAAAAGTTTCAACCGCGGTGAAAAAGTTTCCACCGCGGTGTAAAAGTTTCCACCGCGGTGTAAAAGTTTTAACCGCGGTGGAAAAGTTTTAACCGCGGTGTAAAAGTTTTAACCGCGGTGAAAAAGTTTCCACCGCGGTGTAAAAGTTTCCACCGCGGTGTAAAAGTTTCCACCGCGGTGTAAAAGTTTCCACCGCGGTGTAAAAGTTTCCACCGCGGTGTAAAAGTTTTAACCGCGGTGAAAAAGTTTTAACCGCGGTGTAAAAGTTTCCACCGCGGTGTAAAAGTTTCCACCGCGGTGTAAAAGTTTCCACCGCGGTGTAAAAGTTTCCACCGCGGTGAAAAAGTTTCCACCGCGGTGTAAAAATTTCCACCGCGGTGTAAAAGTTTTAACCGCGGTGTAAAAGTTTTAACCGCGGTGTAAAAGTTTCCACTGCGGTCTAAAAGTTTTAACTGCGGTGAAATAGTTTTAACCGCGGTGAGAAAGTTTCCACCGTGGTTAAAAAAGTTTTAACCGCGGTGTAAAAGTTTCCACCCCGGTGTAAAAGTTTTAACCGCGGTGAAAAAGTTTCCACCGCGGTGTAAAAGTTTTAACCGCGGTGTAAAAGTTTCCACCGCGGTGAAAAAGTTTCCACCGCGGAGAAAAAGTTTCAACCGCGGTGAAAAAGTTTCCACCGCGGTGTAAAAGTTTCCACCGCGGTGTAAAAGTTTTAACCGCGGTGAAAAAGTTTTAACCGCGGTGAAAAAGTTTTAACCGCGGTGTAAAAGTTTTACCGGGGTGAAAAAGTTTCAACCGCGGTGTAAAAGTTTCCACCGCGGTGTAAAAGTTTCCACCGCGGTGTAAAAGTTTCCACCGCGGTGTAAAAGTTTTAACCGCGGTGAAAAAGTTTCCACCGCGGTGTAAAAGTTTCCACCGCGGTGTAAAGTTTTAACCGCGGTGGAAAAGTTTTAACCGCGGTGTAAAAGTTTCCACCGCGGTGTAAAAGTTTTAACCGCGGTGTAAAAGTTTCCACCGCGGTGTAAAAGTTTCCACCGCGGTGTAAAAGTTTTAACCGCGGTGTAAAAGTTTTAACCGCGGTGAAAAAGTTTTAACCGCGGTGAAAAAGTTTTAACCGCGGTGAAAAAGTTTTAACCGCGGTGAAAAAGTTTTAACCGCGGGGTAAAAGTTTCCATCGCGGTGTAAAAGTTTTAACCGCGGTGAAAAAGTTTTCACCGCGGTGTAAAAGATTTAACTGCGGTGTAAAAGTTTCCACCGCGGTGTAAAAGTTTTAACCGCGGTGTAAAAGTTTTAACCGCGGTGTTAAAGTTTCCCCCGCGGTGTAAAAGTTTTAACCGCGGTGAAAAAATTTCCACCGCGGTGTAGAAGTTTTAACCGCGGTCAAAAAGTTTCCACCACGGTGCAAAAGTTTTATCAGCGGTGTAAAAGTTTTAACCGCGGTGTAAAAGTTTCCACCGCGGTGTAAAAGTTTCAACCGTGGTGAAAAAGTTTTAACCGCGGTGTAAAAGTTTCCACCGCGGTGTAAAAGTTTTATCAGCGGTGTAAAAGTTTTAACCGCGGTGAAAAAGTTTCCACCGCGGTGTAAAAGTTTTAACCGCGGTGTAAAAGTTTTCACCGCGGTGAAAAAGTTTCAACCGTGGTGAAAAAGTTTCAACCGCGGTGAAAAAGTTTCAACCGCGGTGAAAAAGTTTCAACCGCGGTAAAAAAGTTTCAACCGCGGTGAAAAAGTTCCCACCGCGGTGTAAAAGTTTCCACCGCGGTGTAAAAGTTTTATCCGCGGTGTAAAAGTTTCCACCGCGGTGTAAAAGTTTTAACCGCGGTGAAAAAGTTTCCACCGCGGTGTAAAAGTTTTAACCGCGGTGAAAAAGTTTCCACCACTGTGCAAAAGTTTCCACCGCGGTGTAAAAGTTTTAACCGCGGTGAAAAAGTTTCCACCGCGGTGTAAAAGTTTTAACCGCGGTGTAAAAGTTTTCACCGCGGTGAAAAAGTTTCAACCGTGGTGAAAAAGTTTCAACCGCGGTGAAAAAGTTTCAACCGCGGTGAAAAAGTTTCAACCGCGGTAAAAAAGTTTCAACCGCGGTGAAAAAGTTCCCACCGCGGTGTAAAAGTTTCCACCGCGGTGTAAAAGTTTTACCCGTGGTGTAAAAGTTTCCACCGCGGTGTAAAAGTTTTAACCGCGGTGAAAAAGTTTCCACCGCGGTGTAAAAGTTTTAACCGCGGTGAAAAAGTTTCCACCACTGTGCAAAAGTTTCCACCGCGGTGTAAAAGTTTTAACCGCGGTGAACAAGTTTCCACAGCTGTGTAAAAGTTTCAACCCCGGTGTAAAAGTTTTAACCGCGGTGAAAAAGTTTTAACCGCGGTGAAAAAGTTTTAACCGCGGTGTAAAAGTTTCCACAGCGGTGTAAAAGTTTTAACCGCGGTGTAAAAGTTTTAACCGCGGTGTAAAAGTTTTAACCGCGGTGAAAAAGTTTTAACCGCGGTGTAAAAAATTCCACCGCGGTGTAAAAGTTTCAACCGCAGTGAAAAAGGTTTAACCGCGGTGTAAAAGTTTCCACCGCGGTGTAAAAGTTTTATCAACGGTGTAAAAGTTTTAACCGCGGTGAAAAAGTTTCCACCGCGGTGTAAAAGTTTTAACCGCGGTGTAAAAGTTTCCACCGCGGTGAAAAAGTTTCCACCGCGGAGAAAAAGTTTCAACCGCGGTGAAAAAGTTTCCACCGCGGTGTAAAAGTTTCCACCGCGGTGTAAAAGTTTTAACCGCGTTGAAAAAGTTTTAAGCGCGGTGAAAAAGTTTTAACCGCGGTGTAAAAGTTTTACCGGGGTGAAAAAGTTTTAATCGCGGTGTAAAAGTTTTAACCGCGGTGTAAAAGTTTTAACCGCGGTGTAAAAGTTTCCACCGCGGTGTAAAAGTTTTAACCGCGGTGTAAAAGTTTTAACCGCGGTGTAAAAGTTTCCACCGCGGTGTAAAAGTTTTAACCGCGGTGTAAGTTTCCACCGCCGGGTAAAAGTTTTAACCGCGGTGTTAAGTTCCACCGCGGTGTAAAAGTTTCCACCGCGGTGAAAAAGTTTCCACCGCGGAGAAAAAGTTTCAACCGCGGTGAAAAAGTTTCCACCGCGGTGTAAAAGTTTCCACCGCGGTGTAAAAGTTTTAACCGCGGTGAAAAAGTTTACACCGCGGTGTAAAAGTTTTAACCGCGGTGAAAATGTTTTAACCGCGGTGTAAAAGTTTCCACCGCGGTGTAAAAGTTTCAACAGCAGTGAAAAAGTTTTAACCGCGGTGTAAAAGTTTCCACCGCGGTGTAAAAGTTTATCAACGGTGTAAAAGTTTTAACCGCGGTGAAAAAGTTTCCACCGCGGTGTAAAAGTTTTACCGCGGTAAAAAAGTTTTAACCGCGGTGTAAAAGTTTTAACCGCGGTGTAAAAGTTTTAACCGCGGTGAAAAAGTTTCCACCGAGGTGTAAAAGTTTCAACCGCGGTGAAAAAGTTTCCACCGCGGTGTAAAAGTTTCCACCGCGGTGTAAAAGTTTTAACCGCGGTGAAAAAGTTTTAACCGCGGTGAAAAAGTTTTAACCGCGGTGAAAAAGTTTTAACCGCGGTGTAAAAGTTTTACCGGGGTGAAAAAGTTTTAACCGCGGTGAAAAAGTTTCCACCGCGGTGTAAAAGTTTCCACCGCGGTGTAAAAGTTTCCACCGCGGAGAAAAAGTTTCAACCGCGGTGAAAAAGTTTCCACCGCGGTGTAAAAGTTTTAACCGCGGTGTAAAAGTTTTAACCGCGGTGAAAAAGTTTTAACCGCGGTGAAAAAGTTTTAACCGCGGTGTAAAAGTTTTACCGGGGTGAAAAAGTTTCAACCGCGGTGTAAAAGTTTCCACCGCGGTGTAAAAGTTTCCACCGCGGTGTAAAAGTTTTAACCGCGGTGAAAATACACCATAAACCGGAAGTGACGTCATACCTGCGCAAAAACACATGCGCACTCGTCCAAATGTGACCGGATTTACGCGCTCCCTACTACTAGTATATTGTGATGAAATTATGAAGCGATCAGATAACTTTGAATTTTGGAATGTAGAATAACATATATATAGCCATTTTTCCGGTCCAAATCGGTTATGGACTGAGATGTCCCATTCACTTAGGTTTGATATACAAAGGGCTATAACTCTTGAAAATATAACCGAAAGCAGAGAAACTTCACGCTGCACAACTATGGGGCATTGACCATATATCATGCAAATTTCATACTTGTCCATACAATATTAACCGAGATCCACGCCGGACAAGTCCCAATTCAGGGAGATTTCAGGAACAAAGGGACATAAGTCTTGAAAATATAAGCGAAACGGGGAGAAACTGTGCATATATCTCAAATAATATTTTCGTGTTACAAATCAGCACTCTGACATCATGTTATTTGTTAATATAAATCAACCCGAAAAATAATAAGGCAGAAAATCAATTATTTTAACTATTGCCGATTCTCTAGCTTAGTGACTTGCTTTCCACGTCGAGTAACCAGGACATCAATTGGCTTCAAAGCGAGTGTTGTGTGCGTCCGTTGACTTGTCTTCTTTGGAGTTGTGATCTAAATAAGACAGAGACTAAGTAATGACACAGGCTAAGGCTTCAGCAGAAGAACTAACACATTTTCTCTCAAAATCGATCAACCTCCCTTACAACTGTTTCCTCGTCCTACAAAGAAAATGATAATTTAGGTGGAAGACATTTATGCATTGTCACCCTAATCCTTTCCGTCCAGTGAATACATTAGATAGTTGTATCCACTCTATTGTATCGGTCCACGTGTGGGTGCATCGTAATAACATGATTTCGGACGCCAATTCCCAAACCTCTTTAGATACTGCTTAGACAATAGCCTTTCAACTACATTCAAGTATAGAGACACCGTGATACAAGTCACCCGAAAAAGATATTTAACAATGTCTTTTACTTTTTCTTTACCGTTTAACGTCCACATGACCACTATATAAATTTTGTGCATTCTCATAATTGATTTTTAATAATCTCGTCGCATTAACGGCAATGATGGATCCAAACAACGTTTACTTGAATATCAGGGCCATCAGATCCAATATTCAGTAGGCTGTCGTGATATATAAGAAAATTCTTTTGAAAAACATTTCATCGTAGCATGGAAAATAACGACTTTGACAAAAATATACACGATTAATGTGAAATTTGGAAAAGTCACCCTAGCCCTGCTAGATAACATTATCCTAGCCCTGCTACATGGAATCGACTAGAGAATTCATTCTGATTAACGTACATTGAAGTGAATAATAAGGATATGGAAAGAACATGGGAAAAGTTTTGGCACAGGCTGCAAATTTGAGAGGATCATCCAGAATGTTTTTCACTGATCACTGATGTGCCTTCTACAGCACTGTGAGAGATATATTGGGGATTATCTGCCAACAGAAGTTATGGCGGTCGTGAATCAGTTGCGACAATCTGTCACATGGTTATGACAGAGCATACGGAGCCGAAGAGTCAATTTTAAGAAGCGCTAAACCAGTTATACAAGGGTCTCATCGTGGATATGAAATGCCGGCGCTTCGACCTTGAAAGTGTCACGACAGCTGGTGTGGCTGAACGAGTCGAGGCCCTTATTAATGATACTAAGGAGTAGACGAAAGCATATGGGTAGCTCGACCCACCTAGTCTGCTTTTCGGGAAATGCCGAGTTAGACTTTGGATGCAAGTGAGCTGGGAAACTTCTGGATGTGACTGCAAGAGCTTGAGTGTGGTCAAATACGCGTTGCTAGAAATAGACTCTCTGTATAGCCATTTCGTCTTTAGTAGTTTCCAAGCCTTCTCAAAAACCCTTGAACCCTTTATTTGCTTGACGGAAATACTGATACATGTACCATTATTTCAAGATGCTTTCCTCGGAAATCCATTTAGTAAGTGACCCAAAATTTCCAATAGGTGGTCCACTTTGTAGAAAAAAATCTTAACAATTGACTTCACTAAGATATTCCGCCGTGTTCCACGTGTCGAGGAAAATAAAAATGCTATTTAAAACATAGGGCCAGCCATTCCTATTTTCAAATACTAGTACTTAAATAGACGAGACTGAGGATTAACTTTACTGATTGACTGTTAGGTTCGACGTTGACGATGGTAGACGTCAGTGTCGCATTGAGACACAATGAAAAAAGTACCCCCATACACGGTGATCGGATCCCAATGGATATACCAGTGCAATAACATTTATCGCCTTCTGGATAAATTGAATCGCCTGCGGTTCTCTTAAGGGAAAAGATAATTCGAGTAATGATTGTGGTGGTTGATTGTACATGGGATGAACAGGTTGTCTAGATCGCCAATCATAGCACGTGCCTGCGACCTGCTACAAGACACGAAAGATGTGAACTACATCACGATAGTAATTTTGTTGTAGCTGCGCGGTCCACAGTGAATCAGAATGAAAGAAATTAGCCTAAATCCCATGCACTTCCTCAACGTCTTGACGGTCCGTGGACCTGGAGTGAAAATCCACATAACTGTGGATGAGAGCGAATCGAAAGATTGAAACGAAATTGTTTGTCAGATTACAAGAAGTCTTAGAAAAACTATCCGAGAAACAAAGACAGAATTAATACAGGATTCGCTGTACCAATGAAACAACACATGATCACGATCCACCGTTTCATAAGGCCATCACGGACAATCTGGGACCGAAAAGACGGTTGGAAGCTGGCAGGATCAGAAGTGCAAGGTTAAAGAAAACGGGGCAGTTCGTCATGTAAGAATCTTCAAACCGGCAGTATGCAATACAGCTTGTCAGGTAGCTTTTCCAGGTTCAACAAGGTTCCCTACATGTAGTCATCTATTGTATTTTTCTTACATGACGAATAGGCCGAGAAACGGGATCTGTCTCCATTATATCAATTTAGTCCTATGCACTTGGACCATCTGGACACCATACATTCCTATTGGAGGACTTTTATACTGAGGCAATCGACCATATCATATCCACCAGCAGACAGAACACATTGAGGGGTTCAAATTAGGTTGTTTGAGAATCAAATCAAATGAAGTCCATGCGAATTCTCGCATATGCTGCTGCAAAACTCCGACACGACCGGGTACCGCTAGTCTACTCTTCCCCGTGAGAGAAGTTTGGCAGAGCCCATGGCGAAGGAGTGGACCTAACAACCGTCGAACCAACAGGGTTATGTGAATTTGAACAGGGGATAAACTATCCAGACAAGTCCCGTCGAGGCCGGGCCCTTAAAAGCCGCAACTACACATGACAGGTAAGTTGTCATAATGCGGATTCTGTCGATTTCAGAAACCAGGAGGTTGCCAACTTAGACGTTTAGGCGCATTCGCAAGCTTGGAGAGGATCTCGAGCTTCCGGTGGATCTGTCCGCCATGAAACAAGAGGAACCACTGGCGCCATAAATGTTTTTTGCAGCAACGGTCAAGAGGGCTGATGCGCCAGTTGATCCAGGCATTGAGGAACAGACAGTGGAATCAGAAGCTTTCGTGGCCCAGCTCACTAACTCAGAAGCCACCAAAAGTTCTGCCAACTCATTAGGGTCCAGCGGCACCACCATAAAAAAAATACCCTCTTCAAAAATCGGAAACACAAAAGAGAAAGCCGTATCCTGTGGACAGAATCCATGCCGTCCATCCCATTCGGAAGACGTGCCTGGGATGAAGATGAAGTTATTCATATTCCTTCAACGTTAGGTGAGAATAAGTGGCCTCCTTGTGAATGGGAAGAGTGAAATGTGGACCAAAAGATGTCTCGGAGTTCACAACCATTCATCTAGAGACTTCCACTGCAGCGGCTTCACAAGAAACTGGCTGCGTTTTATTATATATATTTTTTTCTTGCTTATTTGGAATGGATTTTTTTTATTATAATTGACGTGAAAACTATTTATTGTCAATGGCTGTCTGTTGAATGCCGGACCGGATGGCCGTACTTTTCAGTTCAATAAGGATATGGGCCTAAAGACTGCTCCATCTTTCCTCAAAATTCAAAGCTCTTGATCGTTTCTTTCTAGCTCGTGACAAACGACTGAAGATTAAATCAGATTTTGAGCAGTATCGTCAAGATCGGTGTTGAATCTGAACAAACGAGTTGAGAAAACTTCCGAGAATTGGTCATAAAATAATAACCAATCAAATATTTACAATTGTGAATAAGCTAAACAACGTGCTGTTGCATACGTCACCGGCTGAGAGACGACCTCATGGGTGGGTTCAAGCGCAAGATTTTCACCGTATAACATCGATAGACTGTTTTATCGTGTGTCAACGGTTCATTGATGAGTCCGCTGATGAGGTTTAGAGGTGCGGAAGCCCAAAGAAGTGGTTTATTAAAAATGCATTGAGCTGTGAATTATTCTGATCTCCCTGTGGAATAATGGAGGCTGAACGATCCGTTTGAAGCGATGAGGAACCCATGCATATATACATGGCTTGCACACAATGAGCCCATCACGATCTGAATACAAATTGCTTCTGCCAGCGCGAAAGGTGTTCAAGTTTGAAACATCTTCCCACCGGTTCGTCGCTTAAAAGATCAATTGTTTTCCCCATACTGCCAAATACATGTGACGATATACTTATAAGCTGTTGATGGTAGTTTAAATCAATATAACAACAACAACATTGTGGGGTAGATTCCATGAAACTGATGAACATACGTAATCTGACAATTTGCTATATTACTTGACAAGCTAATATTCTGACAGTCTTGTGTGTACCCTAAGTCATCTCAATTAAAAAAACATATATAGGTCACGGAAAAACATGCCGGAGTACTGACAAGAAATCATATGACCGCACAGTCCAGTATTCTGACTGCCTATCTATAACATCTCAAGAACCATAGATGATCACTGTCATGATTTGTATCTCAGCTAAGCTTGTATTGTAGCTGACCACGAATGATTCTCGAGTGTTAGGGATTTCTATATTTCAGCGATGGTTTATCCTACGTGTATACATCAAGGTGACCACATGCACATAAATTATCATCGATATAAGGTAGTCTTCCGCTGGGGGTTTGGGGACTTTGGCTGTCATTTTCTATGTTGTTTTCCACAGCAGATTTCCTAGGTTAAGACAGGGACCACAAAATAAAGGGGACTGGCAATCGGCTTACGGTCAAAGGTTCAAAGGTGTGAATCGCTCGGATGTTCCTTGCTGATCACGTGACCTCTAAGCGGGAGACTCGAGAGAAAATTTCTCCAGATTGACGCCATTTTGTTTTTTGTTGAATCTACTCGCAATTCCTGGATTATTTTGAGGCTCACAGATATAGTTTGTGTCTTTTATGCTTGAAACAGGATAAGTAACATATTTATATACATATTTCTGTCAACTTTATGCTGATATTTTCAATACATCGTGAGAAATGTTCTTTCAAATTTTCTTGATTGTCGGTGCGGATTATCCACCGAGATAGCTAGAGGGAAAATAGGACGATAGCAATTTGCACAACCAGTTTGTGTATACATGAAACAAGATATCTTGACAAGAAGATATGTTTTATGTTGTTGGGTTACATTCTTTCGTCAGTTGTATATTTCGCGACAACGTGTTAGTGCTATGGATAGGAAATAATTGCATTTCCGGTTTTGCGGCTGTTGAAAAATATGTAACTTTTTCCCATTTATTGAACAAATATGCAACCGATTGTAGCGCTTTGCAGCATTTTTTATGTCCAATGGAAACTAGAGGTTCCGCTTTGACCCTTGAGTTGCCGCTCCGGCATGAAGCCTATTCTGGTTGTTTTTTAAGCAAAAACATACGTCTCCCCCAACCTCCCACCTTGCCTTGAGTGGGCACATAATTTAAGGGAAAGTGCTATAAAATGAATGTAGCAATAAGTATCCTTAACAAAGCTGCGCATCTAAAACTATTAATTACAAAGAGGCGATTTTCATTGTTGCAGTAACCCAGTGAGGAGTCGGGATTTATATAGCAACGAGTGGATTGCCGACATCTACAGCGTCCAACCAATGTGAAATACATGTAATTGTGAAGCATCAACTATTTCGAAACTGATCACATTATAGGAAAGATGCAAAACATACAAGAGCCACGCCTATAGTATACATGCTGTACCGTATAGAAGTTTCATGCATCTGCCTTCAGTAGTTTCCAAGGCGTGTCTATACATGTACAAGTAGACAGACGGATAAATACCAAACACGCGCACACACCAAAACATAATAAGATGCGGAGGCCATTCCAATAAAGATTCCATCCAAGTCTGGTGAAGTTCACCAGAGGCCATCACGATGAAGCTTCCATCCAAGTTCGGGGAAATTCCGTCTAATAGTTCTCCAGATATCTTACAGACAAGGCCTGTCTATACATGTATAAGTAGATGGACAGGCAGACAGACAACATAACCAGACGAACGCGTGCATGCATACCGAAACCTAATCAGATGAGCCCATTGTAATGAAGCTTCCACCCAAGTTTGGCGAAATTCCGTGGGGTAGTTCTCCTGATATCTTGCAGACAAGGCTTGTATATACATGTACAAGTAGGTGGACGGACGGACACGAACGAGCGCTCGCACACACACACACCAAAATCTAATCAGACGAGGGGCTATCCCAATGAAGCTTCCATCCAAGTTTAGTGAAATTCCGTCGAGTAGTTCTCCAGATATCTTGCAGACAACGTCTGTATATACATGAACAATTAGATGGACGGACGGACGATGGACATGAATAAATGCACACACACACCCAAACGTAATCAAATGGGGGGGCTATCCCAATGAACCTTCCATCCAAGTTTGGTGAAATTCTGTCCAGTAGTTCTTCAGATATCTTGCAGAAAGGGCCTGTATATACATATACATGTACAAGTACATGGACAGACGGACGGACACACAAACCAAAACTTAATCAGATGAGAGGGCTATCCCAATAAAGCTTCCATCGAAGTGGTGAACGTCCGTCAAGTAGTTCTCCAGATAACTTGCAGACAAGGCCTGTATATACATGTACAAGTAGATGAACGGACGGACGGACATCGGACACGGATGAATGCATGCACACATACACCAAAAACTTATCAAATGAGGGGGCTCTCCCAATGAAGCTTCCATCCAAGTTTGGTGAAATTCCATCCAGTAGTTCTCAAGATATATTGCAGACAAGGCCTGTATATACATGTACAAGTAGATGGACGGACGGACGGACACCGGACACGGTTGACCGCATGCGTACACACCAAAACCTAATCAAGTGAGGGGGCTATCCCAATGAAGCTTCCATCCAAGTTTGGTGAAATTCCGTCCAGATATCTTGCAGACAAGGCCTGTATATACATGTACAGGTAGATGGACGGACGGACGGACACCGGACACGGATGAATGCACGCACACACATCAAAACCTAATCAAATGAGGGGGCTATCCCACTGAAGCTTCCATCCAAGTTTGGTGAAATTCCGTCCAGTAGTTCTCAAGATATCTTGCAGACAAGGCCTGTATATACATGTACAAGTAGATGGACAGACGGACGGATACCGGACACGGATGAATGCACGCACACACACCAAAACCTACTCAAATGAGGGGGCTATCCCAATGAAGCTTCCATCCAAGTTTGGTGAAATTCCATCCAGTAGTTCTCAAGATATCTTGCAGACAAGGCAAGGGGGCGGACAGACATCCATCCAGACATCCATCCATCCAGACAGACAGACAAACAGCACAAACACTAGATGTCTCCCCCCAACATAGTTGGGGGAGACATAATTACTGTGTAAATCATAAGTAGTTCGAAAACTGCCATGTGAAGTTAAAATGCGACTTTGTTCAGGCGAAATGATGGAAAAAAATCTTCGAGAAATGAACAAAATAGCGGTTTGGCAGTGATGCATGGACGCGGCTGAAGTCGGCTGTTTACGTTAGAACTTGTTACATCTGCAGGTGTTGTTTTAGCGGGCGTCAGCTAATCAATAAGTGTCTGGTTCTTATCACTGCTTATCTAAGCGCAAGGAACATGCCTTCAAAGACATTAAGCCGATCACCAGGCCCCCTTTATTTTATGGTCCCTGGTTAAGAGATGGAGATTTGCATTAAAAGTCTTCAACTTTGGTAGTATAGCCTTGTTTGAAAAGTTTCTACAATAATGTCTTGTTTTTGCCATCGCGGCAACTCATTCCCATTTAAGCTTTCCAAATGTCTGTGGATTCTAGGTTGTCTCACATGTCCACTTGTGAACTATTTGAACTCCATTCAGTTCTTGATTAACCGCAAAGGCTTGTTATGTTAATTCATATGTTAAGCTTAATTTTTGTAGAACAAACTTTCTTTAGTTTATTTTTTTAAACGCTATGTTGTTCTTCCTTTTTCTTTTCAAGGGTAAATTGTTCACAACTGATCTGCCGGAAAATAAACCAGCAGCTTATACGTAAATAAATAAATCAATAAATCAATATCTTTAAAACATAAATAAAAAATAAATATCTTAAAAATCTTGCACCGACAATTGCTGAGACGAATTCAGCACATAGATGATGGAAATTGTCTATATCCTTTTTGAATTAGACATAAAATATTTCTAAACAGGCGACTACATTTTTCTAATTTCAGATTATCAGCCTGTCCCCACAGGGGCTTGTCATTGATCAGTTATAGAGTAGCAGGAGGGTATATCAGTATTAATATCATAATTAATAACTGATCAATGGCACGCGCCTGTGGTAGGATCATGTTACTTCTTGTCAGATCTCTACGGTATTCACTTGAGTATGCCTGCGATACTTAATACTCAAGAAAACTACTTGGCAAATGATTTGGATATAATAATTCTCTTTGTAACAGACGATTTTATATACAGAACATCATCATCATGTCTTGCTGACATCATTGAAAACAGTTGACCGCTTCCCTCTAGCTACTAGGGAACCATCTTGTGTTTCTATTATTTTCATTTCATGTACATTTGGAATTGGTGCTAACAGTCATACGAAACAGGCCTTTCGTTTATTGACGCGGAAATTCTTTTATGGACGACGGCTGAATATTGAATGTCGGCTGTGACGCTTCTATTGGCGTCAGTAACTGTCGTATACGATAATGGCATGTCGATTATTGGCGTCAGTAACTGTCGTATACGATAATGGCACGTCGATTATTGGCGTCAGTAACTGTCGTATACGATAATGGCATGTCGATTATTGGCGTCAGTAACTGTCGTATACGATAATGGCATGTCGATTATTGACGTCAGTAACTGTCGTATACGATAATGGCATGTCGACTATGGACGAGGAATGTTTATCGAATGTCGGTTCTGATTATTTTATTTTATCCATTCATTGAAATGTACTTTCGAATCGTGTTAAAAAAAACAGAGAATTGCAACCATTTTTATTAAAGATTGTTTCAACATATATGTGACAGGTTACAACAGCAACTGAAAAAATATTTCACCAGGAATGACGTCCACCGTTTATGAGCAAAAGGGACTAATCAGACGACCGTAAATAGTTTAATAACTGGTTTTAGTGGCATTTGGAAGCTGAGAATAGTCACAAAAAAGCTTTCTCAAGGATAACTTCTTATATTAATTAACAGGTTGCGTTTCACTTCAGATTCACATAGCGTTTTATAGCCTTAGGTTTGTTAATTGTTTTATATGCATATCATTGACCCTATCTGGCCTTCCTCCCGATGGCAACCGAATTCCAGACTGTTCAATCATGAAAGTGCGTAATCGAGCTAAGTAAAGCTACCGATGGGTTTCTGTGATAGTCATATAACCGCAGTAACATCAGTCGATGGGAGACAACTCTTCTAGACGATCCACTCATAAAAATACAGAATCGACAAAACTTTTGTTTGTCATGGTGATGGAAAAGCTTCACAAATTGCTTGAGTATTTGAATTAAAACCCTCATAACATGTGTAATCAACTATTATTATAACCTTCACCCAATATCATTGGATTTTAACTGTGCCATGCTACTGTTGAGTCATTGAATGAATTGATCAACATGAAAGATAATACAGACCCGAGAGATTCAACATTTACTATGCAGTCGTCAACAAAGAATATTGTCGATTTTTTTTTCATGCTCATTTCAAATCTCTAAAGAGCAAGGTTACCAGAAAATCTGACTAACCAAATTTTTTCAGCCCTTGTTAGTCTTTTGGCTAGTACATTCCAATGGCTTGTCCAATGGCTTGTCAATCTAGACATGAGGAAGATACTGAAAGGAGAATTCATATATACATTTATTTTGTACGTTATTTCAGTGGGGCTTAACCCAGTTAAGTGGATCCTTCAGGCACACGGTACCTACTTTTGAAAAACTACAGGTAGTTTGATAATCGTGTATGCAATACCAAAATATTCCTGAATACAATTCTGCTGACAGTCTACCAGCTTTTTTCTGTAATTATACTCGTTAATTGACACTGTTTATGAGGTATCATAAATGCATTTAGCACGATATGAGGATTGTTTTGGTATATGATACTGGTCATAAACTATAGTACATATATATGGTTATCAGACCACCGGTAGTTTTTCAATAAGGCGGTTAGAGACGACTCCAAGTTTAAGAACTCCAAACACGTCGTCAAATTGATCTACCAGAGCCAAACAATAGTACTGGACCACTGTTTCGCACTTGTAGAACATACAAATGAATATATTAATCAAAACATTTTCAATATTAATTTTCCATTTCATTTTCGTCTAATTCTCAGGAGAATTTGACTATATATTAAGCTGATATCACTCCATTTCTAATGCTTGCCACTAGTAGCTTAAAGTGGCATATGCCTTTGAGTTTCTTGACAGTCCTCTTGATTAAAATAACGCACCAAATGATGTAAAAATGGCAAAAGAACTCGGGTTTTTTCTTTCAATATATTTCCCGTGTGTAAGATGACAAGTGGGTGAATTTTCATCACCATACTCCAAGCCATCCGGAAGAAATCACCAAAAGACTGACAAGGACTAGGAAAATTCTTCTACATACGATTCAGAAAATATAACATGTTGCTCAACTCCTTACCTATATTCTGTAATTCTTTCTATTTCAAAATACTCATGCACTCATACTCATCAGTCTTTCAAGCCGATATCTGTATAGGAAAGAGGTAAACAGATCTAAAGCGATATTTAGTGTGTTATGGAAAACAATAGTTCATAAGAAAATAGACTAAACGATGGTCATTAATGCTTTATATGCATGTCGGAAATCCTGCGTGACATCACTCCGAGTCGCTAAATCTGATATCCTACCAACTGAAGTCTTGGACTTTCCAATATCACCAGTCATACAGCAGTGATAGCATCAGTCGATGGGGGACAACTCTTCTAGACTTTCTCACTCCTGATTGACAATGGAATCCCACAAACTGCATGAGCATTTGATGTATACGGTACGCCATCAATTGACTGAGTAACGGTATCAATAACATATGTAATTTTAATGACTGGTCACCACATTCAATGTTCCATGATATAACTGGATCTCGAAGTGAAATTAGATCCGTCACTCAGGGACTCACCAACTTCATTGAAATGTGTTTCATATATATTACTTTGCAGACAAGAAACAACCCAATAGTAACATAGTTCATCACTTTCCATCAGATGACATGATCGGGCTATTATATCACTGCTTGTGGATATTTGTACCTATTACCGATCAAGCCGGTGCCAGGGGCCGTGTAGGCATGTTATTCAAGATGTCTACATGAACATCTATAATAAAAGAGTGTCTGAGATCCACATCATCGCATGAATCATTTCTGGTCCGTGTGGTGCTTTCTGATATGTTTGTGGGGTCATATGACTTCATTTCAGTACACCGGCATCTTTTTCTACAACCTTAAGGCCCATTTCCACAGCACGCGTTTTCGCAGCGACAACCACATCCGAAAAATAGCCGTCATGTTATTCAATGGTGTAGTACTCACAGCACGCGTCAGTCGCGGCGACATCAGAACCACATTTTTGACGCGCGACAAAATTAGAACCAGGGCTATTTCAACGCGTTGTCGCTGAACTATCGACCAATTGGAGGGGATAGAAATCGTTAGCCCGGTTACGTTGAGGGGAATCCCGTCCGCTGAATGGCTGGAATGGCGAGGGTGTCGCTGTCATAACGCGTGCTGTGGAAATGCGCCAAACTGCAAAAAGTTGTGGTTTGGAGTTTTGGTTGTCGCGACGCGTGCTGTGGAAATGGGCCTTAAATATGTTGCACTTAATTGTTATCTGTATATGGTGAGATTCTGCTGGTGGACGTGTCGTCCTCTAGGCTTGCCCTCTTTGTGATTGTAGTTTGTGACTGTGGTTAACATGGTGCGCTTGGTAGGCGTCGAGCAGAACAGACTTGTTTGCTGAATAAGAACATCCATGCATTCTACTAATATTTTTTCTTCTTTCTATCCAACAGTCACGTGATAGTTCATCAGTTCCATCAAATGACCTGACCTAATATCGCTCAAGCCGGTGTGAGGTGAGGTGAGGTGTGAGGTGAAGTGAGGTGTGAGGTGAGGTGAGGTGAGGTGAGGTGTGAGGTGAGGTGAGGTGTGAGGTGAGGTGAGGTGAGGTGAGGTGAGGTGAGGTGTGAGGTGAGGTGAGGTGTGGTGAGGTGGTGAGGTGAGGTGAGGTGAGGTGAGGTGTGAGTGAGGTGAGGTGTGAGGTGAGGTGAGGTGAGGTGTGAGGTGGTGAGGTGAGGTGAGGTGAGGTGAGGTGTGAGGTGAGGTGAGGTGTGAGGTGAGGTGAGGGTGAGGTGTGAGGTGAGGTGTGAGGTGGTGAGGTGAGGTGAGGTGTGAGGTGAGGTGAGGTGAGGTGAGGTGAGGTGTGAGGTGAGATGAGGTGAGGTGAGGTGAGGTGTGAGGTGAGGTGAGGTGTGAGGTGAGGTGAGGTGAGGTGTGAGGTGAGGTGTGAGGTGAGGTGAGGTGAGGTGAGGTGAGGTGTGAGGTGAGGTGTAGGCATGATATCCAAGATGTGCACATGAACATTTACAATAAAAGCCTGGCTGAGATTCAAATCATCGCTTGGATCATTTCTGGTTCATATGATGTTTAAAATATATGCACGCAGAATATTGACCTGTTCAGAATATTCACATGACTTCATGTCAGTACACCGAGATTTTTTTCCACCACCTACATATGTATTGCGTTTAAATGTTATCTAAATATGGTGAGATTCTATTGGTGGACGTTCCGTTCCCGAGGCTTGCCCTCTGTGCAAATCAGTGTGATTGTATTTTGTGATTGTGTTTAACATGTTGGAGAATGAATCGCTTGGTCGGCGTCGGGCCCTAAAGGCTTGTATTCTCAATAAGAACTTGCATTCTACTAATATATTTCCAGTCTGGGCCGTTTCTTCTATATAACAGTCACATAGTTCGTCGCTTTCCATCAGATGACATGATAGGGCTAATACAGTATTGCTTTCGGATATTTGTATCGAATACTGGTGCCGGTGCCAGGGGCCGTGTAGGCATGTTATCCATGATATCTACATGAACATCTACAATGAATGAACCAAAGCTATTACATGTATCAATAACAAGGTGAGCCGATTGATTTAATAAAACGTATAGGAAAAGTTTTCAGAATACTCAAATCAACCTGAGAAATGCACGAAACACTTCCGTGTAACATACAACATCAAAATTATTGTCCAATAACAGAAACTGGGGTTGGCATACTAAATAACAACTGTTTGGACTGAAATAACAACCCATGGCACCACTCGGGTATATTGAACACAGTCATAATTTTTATACAATGACGTTAAATGTTATATTTTTGCGACAGTCAACATCGTGGCCGAGGCTTCTTTTGGTTTCATTTTGCTTTAGTCTTCGACGAAGCCTCTATACGTAAACGGACAGACTCTCGCAAAGATTCCAAATGGTCGACTTCAAACTCTGACTTCAGAACTTGCTTCTCCCTTGTAATTTTCCGCGCATGCTCTTTTTGACCTCGCAACAGTTCTCTAGAAATAGAAATGGCAGGAAGCACATTAGCAAAACTGCAGGGATAAATTATTCGATAATGAACACTTGCAAGCAGATTGGATTAGATGTGAAGAAAATGTTTTGATGGAAAGAATGTGATCAAGAAAATAGGGAAACATTTCCAACCATCATTATGCATTGCGACGCTGTCAAGAATGTAAAACGTTTTTTATTTTTTCATATCTTGGTAACGGTACACTAAAAATTCGAATTGAGGTGTCCATACCCATGTTCAAATCCCCTGAAATACTAATAAGATATTTTATAAATGGCAAGAAGTTACCGTCATTCGTAGTAAATTATATCCATGTACTCGGGGATTTGCCTATATTTAGCTGTGGATAATTTTAGTTTGTTCTACTTACTCGTAACTGATGACCTTATCTTTGTTCAGGTCCAGTATCTTCATCATTTTATCCAGAGAACGACTGCTCAACAAAATGCCCACATTCTGCCGAGAAAGATCACACATTGTTATTTAGTTTCACGACAGTATGCATAACAATACAAAATGTAACAGTATAAATGAATTACTATATTGGTGTCATGTCGGACAGTCAGTGTTCCACATAACCTTGACTTATTGGATCGATGATCAAGTCTCTCACATGCTTGCATGTGACCTTTGCATGGGACAAAATCCTGTGTGGTTGTAATAAAGCCGATTTGTTGTCAATCGAAAACCTGCAACATGAGATATTTAGTGAATTTTACATAGTGAAATATCAGCCTTCAAAAAAAACGATGGTCAGTTTGCATAAAATTGGATATAGGCATTGATTAAAATATATATACTTTTAGTATTTGGAGGTATTTATAGGAAGGATTTTCTTTTGTACATGTAACAAAAATGTGGCAACTCAACCCAAAACAATATTTTCACACAATATATCAAGTTTTATTTTTTGAAAGATACAAGATAGGTTTTGGTTTGGTTCTTGTTACAAGAAAAAATCTTTTGTGAAAATGTATCAAAAAACAACAACAAAGACATATTTATCAATCACAAATCCGGTTTCATACAACTGACCATCGCATTTTTGACTGATTTTTCATCATATCAACTTCTAGAAAATATTAATTCTGCAGGTTTTGGATTACAAAATATCACACTCAAATGTTCCTTTGTAAACATGTGTATCCTTTGAAAAAATACAAGCTAAAGCTATTTGTTTGCAACGAACGCAGGGAATATACTGTAAAGTTGCTGTCCTGGAATCTTCAAAACTAACAAGTATTCTTTTACCCACATACAATGTACAAGTATTAGTTTCGTGGAATATGATGTATATCAACCACATTCACTAGCTGTGACAGTCCATTAGAACTACACTGGAGGTTCTGAAGGAATGGGGTTCGAACATGATCTAGAACGGATGAAGTAGATTTAGAAAAGAAACGTACAGCACACAGCGTTAATGAACGATTTGACAAGTAACTTATTTGATGCCGTTTATGCCAGCTAACGTATGGTAATTATATTCAGAAGCTGTAAAGACCCATTGTAAAAGAAATACTGTCCAGTATAGGAAAACCTACCCGGCTTCTATCTATAACCTGATTTGCACATATTTTCCTGGTTTGCAATTGAGGAAATACATTTTTTTCTATGGAAAACATATCAAAAGTAACATCTTTTCCTGTGATATTCTTTCCCTTTGCACTGGGTAATATATACTATAGTCTGTCCGGTTTAATTAGTCGTCTACTTTGAAGCTTGTCAAAAATCAGTAGGTAATTCTCTTTTCTGCATCGTGTAGAACAAACTGAACTCTACAAAATGATCGCCAGTACTCCTTGATATCGATAATATATCACGCTTGAAATAACTTTGAAATTCTCTCCATATAAAACTCCAGTACGGTTGTTTCATGTACCGGACCTCAATTACATAGGGGGACGTCATAATATATTCGTGTTTACTAGCACAAAGGTCAACAATGCCACCATATACGGTCATAGAGGTGTGTGCGATTTATCATTCGGCAATTTCACTGGGCATGGGATATAACCGACACTTCCACGGACCGCCTGTTATTACTATATATACGGCATCAATGACCTTTGTGACAGTAGACATGAATACATTATGACGTCTCCCTATGTAATTGAGACCCGGTACATGAAACAACGGTACTGAAGGTGCATATGGAGAAAATTACAAAGTTATTTCAAGCGTGACATATTAGCGATATAATGGCGAAATCGTAGTCATTTTACACAGAGTTCAGTTTGATCTACACGCTGCAAGAAAGAAAATTTATGCAGAGTTAACTATTGATTTTTGACAAGCTCCAAAGTAGACGACTAATTAAAATGGACAGACTTTTTTTAAGTGCTAGTTGCTAGTTAATTGCAATTGCATGTAATGACAGATCATGGCTTGCTTAATTTCAGTTCATAACAATTGAATGTATTTCTTACACGGAGTCCATCCACGAATTCCTCTCTGCCCAGCGAATCACTATGGTCTTTGTCCAGACTGTGGAACATGTCTATAAGACGAAAGTTCTTCTGTTTCATGTACTCGAACAGCACAGTCAGGGGATCATCAGTGTCCAGGGACGACGTCTTCGACCTTTTTCGCAGGTCGTCATGCAAAATTGATGTACCATATACTACACGCATAGGCCATTCGTCTCCTTTCTCACGGAGCAAGGCGATAAAACTGTCATCGACTGATATACCCTAAAATACAGGAAAAGCCATTTAGCGATGAATCAAGATGAGTCGTGTGAAGAACTGTCAAAAGTATGTATATGATCCTGAATTACTAATATGATGCCAATATTAGCCAAAAGTAGATTCTCCCAAAAAATGACAACTAACCATTGACTGTTTAAATTATATACACATGTGAATATCATGGTAGAAACTGGAATCTGGTAGATTCTGGTAAGATCTGAGATTCTACCAGGATAAATCTGGTATTCAGGTTTCTACCAGGAGAAACTAGGATCTTCAATTTAACTGGTGAAATATTATATTCTACCAGGAATTACAAACATTAAACATGTTAAACACATGTATGACGTGGGCTACATTATTTATATTTTTCATATTTTCAAGCAGTACAATAATTTACACCAGTAGGTCAATCGAATAGAAGGACATTAATTCAAATTAAAAATGTTGAACATACAGTCATGATTTGTTTGTAAATTACAGAAAATTTCTTATGTTGTGCTTGCATAATATACACACGTCCATATACTGGATCTAGTTTATCGTTAAATCTACACCATTGTACACGAGGCGGACACATGAATATATGATATAGCCCACATTGGTCAGGTGTGACGGTGACCCATCAATGAACAGGTTGAATGAAGAAATACAGTGTGTATATAAGCCATGTCTCTGCATTAGCCCACCATTTCTCAGCATGCCTGGTTCAGTTTAATTCAATAACAGTACTCTGTGATTTTGTATGTTAATATCTTCTTTTTTTCTTATCAGGTAAAATTCGAATCGTGTTGTAGCTGCGTGGTAGAATATGGATGTCTATCAGTAGAAACTGGAATTCTAGTTCCTGCTGGTAGAATATAAGATTTTACCTGGAGAAATTTGTTAAATTCTGTGACAGAGACTGAAAAATTCTAGGAATTTCAGTTTAGAATCTCTACCAGATCTCTGTCTCTATCACGACAAACACATAGAACGCAATTTGAATTTTTGAAAGGTTTCTTACTGTGAGGTCAAGCTCATTTATTCCAGATGTCTCTATGCTGAATATTGTCTTCAGTATTTCCGTCGTTCCTTCAGTTGTGATTGGATTGTTTCCTATCTACAAAAGAACAGTTCATTCGTTTTGACGACTCTACAGCAGCAAGTCAGACGTTTTTCTCGTGGCAATCGTCATATCAGACATTCAAAATGAGTGTGAAATAAATATAATAAAAACACAAGACGGTTTACTCAAAGAGAGAAGCGTTCATGACAAAATAGTGTCCATCTGAAAATCAGTCAGGTACCAATGACCTGTGAACTAATATAATAATGATCATTGTTAGTTGGAACCGTTCAACGGAAGATGTATGTAATTAACATGTATGTAATAAACACGCTGTAATAAACTTAGTTTAATGGTCACGATAAAGGGGTTCGTTACCTTTTTAAACGCAGAAAAGTTAATGGTAAACCACCAAAGTTAAACCACCAAAGTTAATGGTAAACCACCATTAATCTTACATTGCAGTATCACTTAAAACAAGAGCAAATCCAAATGAAAACCCGAGCGGTCCATGTCCCCCACCGTCGATAGCATAGACAGTATTACAACATGAAAGGGTTATAAAATGTTGTATTTAAAATTGTACATCGAGTGATGGGAACTTTTGCTTGTGTAGTGAGCGCCTAAAACATTTGTTGTATTATTTGAGAATTGAAAAGAAATTACTTGACTTTTTACATCAGTTTTAATGAAGAAATGGAACCGTTAGGAAATACGAGATATTTTAGTTCTGAAACGTGAACAGTGTGCAATATGGTAAATATGGACATGTGATATGTGTAGATCATGCCATGAAGGTTGCCGAAAGCAAGCAAATGCTTAAACCGAACGTGAGCTAGTGAAATCGTTCTTATGGACGCGGATATTCTCTAATGGACGACGGCTGGATTATGAATGACGGACTAGACGCTTGTAATTCAGTTATTGTTGTCACAAGCTTAGAATGGCCGAATCTGGTGTCAAGTCCATAGTGGCCATATTGAATTATGCAGATGGGTGAAAAACAATCCCAGTCATCGTCACACTTACCAGTATATCAAACCAATGTCCAAAATTGAACCTAATGGGACAAATTGTTTTTAGTTATTGCAGTGACAAGCTTATTTAGCATGGCAGCCATATTGGATTATGCAGGCTGCCGAAAAGCAATCCTAGCCATCATTAGCATGCCTCAAGGGTCAAGGCAATGGCGGCCATATTGGATAACGCAGGATGCTGATAAACAATCCCAGCCATCCTCTCACGCATAGCTATCGATCACTTGTTCGTTCCAAAGTTGATTATGGCTCTGTTGTTTACAACGGTGCAAGCAAGTCAAACTTGGCAAAGCTAGATCCTATTCTCCATCAGGGACTAAGACTTTGCCTTGGAGCGTTCAGAACATCCCCTAAAGAAAGCTTATATGTCGAAGCAGATGAATTTCCTTTAGAACTTCGAAGAATTAAACTATCATTGCAATATACTACAACATTGCGATCAAATAACTCGAATCCTGCATATAACTGTGTTTTCAAACCTCAGTTCGTGGATCTCTATTTGAAGAAACCCTCCATTATTCGTATGAAACCTCACAATGTAGCAGCTGGTATTAATCTTAGTCAAATTTTACCTAACAAGCTCAACCAATTCCACCATGGCAGTTAGCTCAACCAGAAGTAGACAAGAAGTTGGTCAACTGAGAGAGAAATACAGATCGCATCAGGCTATTTATACAGATGGTTCTAAAGATAATGAGAGAGAAGCATGTGCTACTATCTTTAGTTCCGAAACTAAAACCTGCCGACTACCAGGTAAATTCTGCAAAAGCTATATTGTTGGCTTTAGAAGGTATTGGGTCCAGAAAAAGGAAAAATGTCATATTCTCAGATTCACTGTCATGTCTCCAAGCGATTAAAAGTGAAACTTCGACTCATCCCAATATCTTGAGTATCCTACAACTACATGACTGTAGATTTGGTCAACAGATTGATATTGTTTTGTTGGTTGCTTAGTCACGTTGGCATCAAAGGTAATACTGAGGCTGATAGAATGGCTAAGGCAGCCCTAGATGATGAGGTTGATCCTGTTGGAATCCCATATAGCGATTTCAGACCCTCTGTCTGTACTTATGTGAGACGGCTGTTTCAATCTTTATGAGATGCTGTGAACAATAACAAACTTCATGAGTTCAAAAAAACTGTAGGCTATACTCATCTGAACAGCCGGAAACGTTTCGATCAAACCATGATCAGGCGATGTAGAATCGGCCATACACGATTAACTCACGAACATTTACTAAAAAAAAAGCCAGTCCCAAGGTGTATTCCATGCCATGAAGATCTCACGGTGAAACATATTCTTATCGAATGCATAGATTTTAAGATTGTAAGAGATGCTTTTTATCGAGCGACTGCTTTGGAAGATCTTTTTAGTCGGGTGAGGGAGGATTGCATCTTGGGTTATTTGAGAGAAATCGGTTTGTTGCGCAAGTTTTAATGTGTGTATGTTTTAATGTGTTGGATTACTAAGTTATTAGCTTGAGTACTTGGAATTTTGTTTGATCGTCGCTATATAACTGAAATATTGAACGCGACGTTAAACCCTAATTCTCCCTCTCTCTTACGCATAGCTGCCCACTGTCAACCGGACAAATCATTTTTGTGTTATTGCAGTCACAAGCTTAGTATGTACCATGAATGAATAGGGGTTAAAGCCTCGGCCTAATACAGGTTTCAGTCCTCTAGCCTATACGATAGCGAAAATATATCGGGGGGGGCCACTTCCCCCCTTCCCCCAGGCTGCGGTACACCCCAATCGCCCAGGCCATATAGGGTTAAAATAAACGCTTTCTTTGTGCATAAGTATAACGACGTTCTATTGAGAGTCAGAGGTGAAAAGGAGAATATTGAAATAATCTTACCTTCAGCACCCGCAAAGATTTATTCCTGCCTAGCCCAGATAAGATATAACTTATAGCCTCCATGTCCACACGATTGGCAGAAAGATTTAACTCTGATAAAGTTTTGTTGCGCGTTAAAGATTTCGCCATTTCGAGCGATCCCTCCATACTGAAACCATTCCAAGCCACATTCAAGCGTTTCAACGTTGAGTTGAACTGCAAAAGAACAAAAATATAAATCGAATATAATTGCCAACGAATTGTGAAGTATTGGCACGGACGAAACAAAACCTTGCGTGGAATTTCACTCAAGTAGGAGTGGAAATTCCATCCACTCAAGTAATTGAGGTAATAATTTCACTCAAGTTGAGTGAATTCCACTCAAGTTGAGTGAGTTGAATTTGAGTGGAGTAAACTGAGTGAACTTCACTCAACTTTTGCGGGATGAATTTCCACTTTTACTGGACTGAAGTTTTCACCGTAGTTTTTTTGGAGAGCATGATCAGCTGAGCCTATCCATGAAATCTTAGATAAATTATAACGAAAAATTATTCTCTTAAAAGTACGGAATGATTGTCATTCAGTACTTCTGTTCTTAGTAATTTATACCGGAAACCATAAATTAAATGAGTGTTGTTACCTGCAGCATTCGGGCTATGGCCACCGCACCGCCTCTTCTCAGGTGATTCCAGCTCAAGTCCAGACGTATCAACGACTTATTTATTGCTGGAAGGGAGAGTTTAGTTGTTTTATCCTTATCTGGCCGTGCGATTTGTGTCCACCCCTAAATATTTTTGTCATGCGTTCAGTATGTTAAGCTAAGAGTATACACGTAACTATATCAAAATCAACAAGAGCCCAAGGGGCTTCAATATACGCCCGTATATATCTGGAATTAAATTGGTTCAAATTTCAAGGTTGTTTAATAGCCTTGATTTCAATTGATCTAGCAATCCAGAGAAAGGTCTACAATTTTTTGCTTATAAGAATGTAACATATATCACATCCTATATTGAATGATAAACTAAAATGAGCTTAACTCTTGGTAACTAGTTGACCTTGAAGCAAGAGCTTAGAGCTCACATATCCCACACTGAAATCGACAATAGTCAAACACAAGAAAATAGTAGTTTTCCTGCAAATGAATTCCTTTCAGATGAGAGAATTTTTCATGAAGGAAGAAGAAAGAGATGAAGTAAACCTTTGTCCTTGAGTTAATAAACAGGTGTGAAGTTCATAAAGGACTCCTCTCCCCGTTAAATTAGTAAATGTATGGTTTTTATTTCACAACAGTTTAACTAAATGAAGCGTTTCAAACATGGAGAACAACTCCACAGGACAATACCATATAAATGCAGGGGAAAGAACTTCGAATATTCCAACAATATTCCAACACATTTAGTCAGCTAAGCTCGATTCAGTTTTGGGGGACTGCGACCTAGACCTTTGACAAATTGATCTCATATGTATGGCTCCACTTTGCCATGCGAGTAAGGTATACTCAAAGTTTGGTACCAATCCATACCTTGAAACTAGAGCTATCGCATGGACAACAAATGTTAATGGATGAATGGACAGAACGCAACATCGCATTACACGACCTCGTCTTCGAGAGGCATATGAAAATGTGACTTAATGATTTCTTGATTTTGGGTTCACAGTGACCTTGACCTTTGACCTTGACCTCAATTTTGGTACACAACACACCGTCTCCCCTCAATTTCTCAATGAACACAAAATATCATGATTTTTAATGACTTCCTGATTTTGGGGTCACAGTGACCTTGACCTTTGACCTTGGCCTAAATTTTGGTACATGACAAACCGTCTCCCCGCAATTTCTCAATGAACACAAAAAGTCATGATTTTTAACAATTTCACGATTTTGGGGTCACAGTGACCTTGACCTTTGGGTGACCTTGACCTACATTTTGGTATGTGACACATTGTGTCCCCCTAATGTATCTACGGATACAACAAATGTTATTTTTAATAATTTCCTAATTTTGAGGTCGGTGACCTTTGACCTTGACCTAATTTTTGGTATGCATCACTTCATTTCCGCACATTGAATCCACTCACAAAAATTTTGAAATTTTAAACGATTTCCTGATTTTTCGATCACACTGACCTTTGACCTCTGACCTTGACCTACATTTAATATACAACACATCGTTCCCCTCCTAGGGCATCCACTCACCAAAAATTAGAACCGTAGATAGAAAACTGTCAACGATCAATGATTTCCTGATTTTTGGCAACAGTGACCTTTGACCTCTGACCTCGACCTCAATTTTGGTACGCGACACATCGTCTCCACCTGGCGTATCCACTCACAAAAAATTGCAACTGTGGACAGAAAACGTTCACAGATATAGACCGGACACGAACACTTCAGTGATTTCCTGTTTTTTAGGCCAGTGACCTTTGACCTGTGACCTCGACCTTCAATTTGGTACGCGACACATCGTCTCCCCGTAGGGTATCCACTCACCAAAAATTGGAGCTGTGGATAGGAAACTGTCCCAGATATAGACCGGACACGAGAACCGGACAGACGGACAGACGGACGGAAACCGTCATCACATAATACGACCGCCTTTTGGGCGGGCGTATAAAAATGAGAAGAAGATGGACGCTCTGATGACGTGACAGTGACCTAGAGCAGTACCGGTCAGAAGATAGTCCCGACTGCACAGGAACAGTATGTTAATGAATGGCCAAAGCGCAAAAAAGAGCCTAAATAGGCAAAGACGTCAAACTTCTCATCAGTGATACGCATTTAATATTTGGAACATCATGATATAAGCGCCTAGTCCATCATTCAATATTCAGCCGTCGTTCCGCGACCACAATCCAAAGATATCAGCACCAAATTAAAAAGCAAAACAATAATAGTATACATAAACATGAGCTAGTTTCCTGCAAGAGATAATCGGTCAACAGTTTGCAATGATGTCGGCAAGACATCATGATGTTCCAAAAATATCAATTGTATTGCTGACCAGCATTTTTAATCCATAAGATTTTCGTTGTAAAGCGTTATCTAGAGAACGATGTATCTCAATCACGCTTTCATTGTGACTGTTCATATGAATACCATGAGGACCTTGGAGTACATGGGTTCATACTGCCGGCATTATTGAAAGATGTTGACTGACTCTCTTACAGGAAACTGGCCTATTATTTGTGTGTGCTATGATTGTATTTTAAATTTGGCGCTAATGCTGATACGAATTAGGTCTTTGGATTATACATATACGAATATTGAATGACGAACTAGACGTTGGTACCATATTCTAAGAATGCATTTGTTGACAGAACTTTTGTATTCAAGTAAATTTCTCCAGAAAAAAATATATAATGCGAAATAATATATTTGGGACTTATACTATTAAAAAGGCAAAAACGTCATATTTTACTTTGAATCTAACCATGATGCTCTGCTCTTGAGGGGGGGGGGTCATATAAATAGGCCCTAAATTGCCGCAATATGATAAGATATCAAGGAATTCTCAATCGTCAATAGACCAATTGTCCAGAGTTCACCTACCCATTGCTTCTTGAAATGATTCACCAGCACAGTCACCAAAACTGCATTTGGATAGTCGTAATTCCTTCAGGCTCGTGTTTCTCTGCTCATGGAGGATGACAAAACGAAACAAAAATATTTAGCAATGTTTTTGAAACCCTGAGATAAAATAGCAACGTAAAAGTTGGAGTGGAAATGGATGGGACGGGTGTTTGCTCGAGATTTGCTCCGGTGGGAACTTTTATCGTTGATAGTTGGTCATTAATTTGGTTTTCTTGGGAGCTGTTTTGTGAGGGATGAACTATATTAAGTGCAATATAATGAGAAAATAACTGGTTAACAACCAGCGAATACAGAATGTGAACAGGGCTGCTTTTGTAAATCATATGTTTAGGGTTCCAATGCTAAAAGTGATTTCCATGCAGTTTGAGAGCACGTTTCAGCCTAAACGTGTTTACATTTTGAAAGCATGGGTGTATAGGCTATAGACAACTCTGCGTTTTGGTTATAAACACACAATCGTTTAAAATCGAAACATGTGCTTAAAACCTAAACACTAAATGTTTAAACCCTGAGCACATTTAGACTGAAACGTGTTCTCAAACTGAACCTCCCTTTAGGCGCCCTAACCAAAAACATGTTATATTCAGAACAGGTAAACCAGGCAGATAATAAATACCTTCAGAGCTTCAGTGAAGTGGCGAGCATCATTGTCCCGGAAGTCATTGTCTACAAGAAATTCAATCCAACAGTCTCGTATATTTATTTGTATGGACACCTATGTACCAGTAGTTGTAGTGAATATCTAGTCCTACATCCGTTTCAGCAATCATGGTAATTATTTTTCGTTTGTGGGCATAATTAACGGAACTGAATGGCGAAGGAAAAGACAATCAGTTATAGGGCTGATGCGACTCCACGAAACATTCGATATCGATTGCCACAAGACACATCCAGATCTAGATTTTTACATCATTATTTAGACACAGTCAATCGTAGCACTACCTGCTATCAAATTCAATCAAGACTGTCTGTTGTTCATAGCCAAATTTGATATAACAAATATTTGATGGTCCAAACCTGATTTGGATCAATTTGTGCATATGCTTTAGCAAATGCTTAAGCGATATCAGAAGTGGATGAAACTAGACGTATGTAATGATGTATTCAGTATCATCGACGGCATGTTACCCGTTTCAGCGCATCCAGTTGAAAACATTGCCTCCTAGCGGGAACTGGCGAACTGCCAGGGGAGACAATTTTGGAAGGTCAGGAAACGACTCCTACAGCCGCGAATGCAACTACAGCGTCCCGAGTCAAATCGCGAAAGGTGACGCAATGAATCATGGGAGTTTTATGAGAGACACTGCATATCACTGAAAACTATCAAAATCGCGGCTCGTCTATGTTAACTCCTCGTGGCGATGTTGGGTTGATTTATTTGTACTTCCATGCAAACAAAATGTTGACTGTTAGTTACGAACACTGGTAACAATAATAATTAATTAATATATCCCTTCAGATTTATCCAGAAAGTCTATTCATATGCAAATAAAGCACTCCGCTAAATTGTCAGATGCGGCATTCTATGAATATTCGTTCTTCTTACACTCCTGATGCAAACCTCCCGTCATCAATAATATTTATTCAACGAAATGTAACCCAAGTTGATACATTTATTTAATGAAACAAGAGAACAGAATTGGGGAAGCCGAACTGAATGAACTTATCGTCACGAGCGCAACAGCTTACTTCTTTGGTTTTCTCTCTGGGTCAAGCCGTTACATATAATGGGGCTTGTGCTTCTAAATCTGGTAGCCAATCATTTGCCTTCAACAAAATTTCTGATAGTCCTTATGAGGCACGCCTGCGTATCACGCGATATTTCTGTAGTATTTTGAACTTCGGTTGTAAGAAAATCGAATGTTCATTGGTCGCCAGTGTTGGTTACGTCATATAATGACCTCCCACGCTTACCGCGGAAAATTGAGGCTGATGACGAGTGGGTCAATCAGTCCTTTGAATTCGACCTGATTCAAACTTGTTGTTGATATATTGTGTAAACATAAAGCCATTCGTATCACCAAATGTCTGTAGTTCGGACGGACATGATAGATTATGGATTTTCGGATTTTAGATGCACAATAAATGAAAAAAGACATATATGATAATATCCTGCCCACCCATTAGGGGGCCACCAGGTTAGAAGTAAAGCAAATAAATGAACTTCCCGCGTTATCTCCCAGAGTTTATAAGGTACCGTAGACCTGGGTCCCCAGAATAAATGAACTACGGCCATACTCGATTGTAATTCAATAAAAGATTTATTGCCCATTTACGATATCGAACTAATGTGTAAAAAAGACAACAGGAGTCGAAAGTACAGGTAGACCTTCGTTGGACAGAAGTTTGGATCTAACGAAAAAATGTTGACTCCGGCCGATGTCAGCACAACCGGTTTTCTGGGTCACCGTAACGTACGGCCAGACTGTGTGCGCCAGATAATTCCCATGATTCCTCAGTCAAAATTTAGGTAATTCAGCTGCCGACAATTGCCGACTAATAACGACTGCAAGCCGATCGGCGCACAGTAGAAAAATTGGATTCTGTATTGCGCAGATTTCACATCCTACGTCACATGAAGCGTTATAGGCAGGCTGGTGGTGCCATTGCAGTCTACATAGTCTAAGTGATCCTTACATACTTCTGGCGATATATGTATAATCGTGCGCAATATTCGTAATATCAAAGTGCTAGTTTTGGTCGCGCTTCACCATATGGTGGAAACTTATATAGGGACAAGTCGGAACGTGTGGATGGAGGGTGGATGGAGGATGTCTGGAGCGGAACATTAATTAATCAAAAGCATTAGTCACCTCCGATGACTCAACTGTTCAAGAAACCCCTCCCATATGTTGGATATATCGCACATCATGGATATTACGAGAACTACTACCAGCTGCTTCGTAAAATGAGAGAAATGGCCATCAGTGTGCTGTCTCAGATATAAATTTCGAACATTAGATTCACTGACACGTGACCACCTTTATCCTCTAGCGTACATACTGGAAAGTACATTTTTACTTCAGCCTGTGCTTCAACATGGAGGAAAATAATATGTTCAACAAATGACAATTGGTATATTTTCGACGTATATTGCCAAAATGATAAACAATGTAACTATTGGTGCTTTCTTTAATCGATTGTTTTCCGATTGTTTGGAAAATTATCTACGGTAGAAACTTTCTGAATGTAGTGTCTGACATCTGTATTGAGATTGTCTATATTATGATGGAACCGAGAACATTTAAGATATATAATCACCAGAAGACTATGTAATGCATTAAAATACAATCTCTGAATATATAGCGGTCTTCCGATGTGAAGAAGTGGAATAAGAAAAAAAAAATAACAAATCTTCCTGACTTTCTAAATTATTATATTCGATTGCAGTTTCGAACTTTATGTTCTTTTCAAGGAACATTGTAGAATTATATAGCATGGCTTATATACCGTAAAATGTGTCACTAAACAACAAATCCGTGGTTTCACAAGTTAAACTATGCTAAACTATAGTCTAAAACTTCTGTACCTTATCGAAACTATCCAAGTGAGATCGAGAAGGGAAGCCTACGTGTATTGGAGCAATACTGATACTAGCTGATTCGTGGACTAGTTCAACGAAGCAATGACATACCAGATGCGTCAAGCAATTTGAGATGTACAGCTCTCTGTAAAAACGTTCCAATTAGAAGCGCACCTCTAGACTGTAGCTTATTTGAGGAGAGAATCTGTTGAATAAAAAAACAGCAATTAATCAAATGAGCAGGTTAACAATTACAGAATTTCACACCTAGTATGATCATATAGTTAATCAATTATAGTCAACCTAAATGTCGAGTCGTTTCACGATACTTCGAAATCGGCGAATAAACTCCCAAAATTGGTGATTCGAACTCCTTTCTTCTTACGTTGCATAGCGTCCCGGTCACTAACCCTGGAACTAGCGAAATGGAACCGTTACTTGAGTTTCGACACATTAAATATGGAGCCGTGTATAGGTGCAATGTAATGTGTAATGTGGAGGAGTTGTTTAAGTAGGATTTTGTAGATCCTTCACTGCGAAAAATATTGTGTCGTTTTAACACAATTTTATGCTAAAATGGATTCAACACAAAATGTTTTGTGTTGAAATCAACATGGTTTTGTGTTAAACTTCATATATCAACACAAACTTGTGTTGAGTTCAATACAATATAGTGTTGATGTTAACACAATTTGTGTTATTTTCAACACAATTCTGGTTTTAAATGGCTTCAACACACTTTTTTAGCAGTGTTGGCAAAGCGTGGATTTTAGGAACTGTTTTCACGACTATCGACTCGTTTGTATCGCGGGTGGCCAATGCGATACGTTGTTAAGTACGATTAGCCAATGCGATGCCGTGTGGATCCATGCGATATTGTATATGGAAGACACCTGATGTAGTTAGTGTTATCAACTGCACTAACATATTTAATCAACAAGAGTAACTTACCAGTGTTTCAACAGATCTATTTGTATTTAACGTTTCAAGAATGTGCTTTACTCCATTTGGCCCAATCCCACAGTCGCGCAATTCCAAATGTCGAACGCAGCAGTTTCTCTGTCAATGAAAAGTATCATCATTCAGCAGACTGTTCTTTTCGTGGTGACATATTCGAGACTTACACAGAAAGACAAAAGACGCGGGGAAAAAACAAAACTACAATTTACTAGGTATGCAAGGTTTATATACTTCACAACGCGAATAGTTCGAAGAAACAAAATAGGAGATACATAGCATTGTCTATGAACTTCCCAATAGTGTTGTATGTAGAAATTCACTATATTCTAATACTTACAAGGAGGGCTGTTGCCAATGCCTCGGCCCCGATAGCTCCTAGGTGATAATGAGACAGCGTGATTGAAGACGTTACTAGCTGGGAACAAAGCGAATTCGATGGAATAACTTTCAGTTGTCTGCAGATTTCCAAGTACGATGTTTTGTGAGGGAGCGTTCCGGGAGTGCTTGCATCCTTTCCACAGGAGATTAGTTCACCTTCGTCCAGCTGAGGTAGGCCTACAAATAATTACTGGTGTATCAGTATAATACAAAACTTTAATTTGACATGCTTTGAGGTCGATGCATCCGTTAAGAGAAGCAGTGTAGATATCACCAGAAAGGCTCGGACGTAAAATTTGGGCACTGACATTGCCAAGTTATTGCACAAGGCTTAAAGTGATATGTGTTTTTTTCATCTCCTCAACTGAAGCGATTAAACTGCTGGAAATCTTTCTCATCGTTACAAGCTTTTCTTAAAATACATTCAAAGTTTTGACTGGACAATACGAGTTGACACTGAAACTTTCGGGAAATTAATGTGGTGTTATGTTGACAACTAAACATATGCTTAATGTCCTAAAGACGCTCTATTTTAATTAGTCGTGTACTTCGGAGCTGGTCAAAAATCAATAGTTAGCTCCGAAAATATTGATTTTTGACGAGCTCCAAAGTAGACTAATTAAAATGTACAGACTTTAGTTTGGACATCGAGTTTGTGTTAATGTCCAAGTTGGACATACATATTATAAATTAGTAGTGTCTAAAGCGATGTCCATAGGAAGACATGAGAAAATAAGGAAAATATTTTTAAATCTTCATGCGCTTCGATATTTTAAATCTTTAAGTATTTTTAAATTTGGATATTTGCAGCAAAACTTGTATGTTAAATTATTCGACCGACCAAGAGACATATTTGTGCCCGGGTTGCCTGAAAGAATACCCCTAAGACATGTAAGACAGTACAAAATAGGATATTCTGGCATAAAACTGAGATAACCATTAGAGTATATTAATCTAAAGAATAAATTGGATATTCTCATGGTTTTTATTGTAAATTGAACGATAATAATGTGACTATAACTTATTTACGGTTAGTTTCATGGTCGAAGTCACACTCTGGCTCTTTCTTGTCCGTTTTGAAGGAAAATACTGAAGATTGAAAAGTTTTTCTCCGTGCCAGTTTCTCATGCTCTTTTCTTCCACGCAATGGTATCAAAAAAGTTGCCTCTTGTGCCGATCCCTGGTTTCGAATTTGAAGAGCTGTCCCTCGCTGTTGAAGATATCGCTGGTTTCTTGGAAACATTACTGATTGGAGACTGTCAAGTTATACCCTGCAACAAACAATATATAAATACTTATGAGTTCATCAAACTAGAGCTCCCCTAAGGGCGGGCAGTCGACGTTTATACCTCGTACCTTTGTCTTCCCGGAATTGTATATTTCTTGCATGTCAGCCTTAAACAAAAATACTGTAGTTTTACATATAATAGTAGTATATTTAAATTACACAAATGGAGATTCACCTGCTAATGGTATTAGAACAAATACCGAAGTGCACCAGCTGTGACTGCAGTACTCTTGTATGATTAGAACAAATACCGAAGTGCACCAGCTGTGACTGCAGTACTCTTGTATGATTAGAACAAATACCGAAGTGCACCAGCTGTGACTGCAGTACTCTTGTATGATTAGAACAAATACCGAAGTGCACCAGCTGTCACTGCAGTACTCTTGTATGATTAGAACAAATACCGAAGTGCACCAGCTGTGACTGCAGTACTCTTGTATGATTTTCTTTTCAGACCTAAACCCTGATGTTTAGTCAAACACGAGATGAAAATTCGGGATAAAATGTTCAAAGAATCAAGGAAAACCAAGCTTGAAAATGACAACCTGCGCTTCAAACGACAAAGAAATTATGTCAACTCATTAGGTCGTTCCGCTAAAGACGAGTACAAAGACAAAACGGCCGCGAAAATCCAGTCCGGTCAGGTGAGTTCCAAATATTGGTGGAAACTAAGCAAATCTTTCCTTAAAAATGATAACTCCAATTTCAACGCAATTCCGCCTCTTAAGAGAAGTGACGAATCTTTCTCATATGAATGTAATGAAAAGGCAGATATTTTGAATACCTATTTCTCCAACATTACAACCATTGACGAATCCAACGCGCTGTTGCCTCCCCTATCCATTTCCACTGAAAACAAAATGGCGAGCCTGTCTATAACAATAACCGATGTGTTTGATATACTTTCTAATATTGATACATCTAAGGCTATAGGTCCTGACAAAATAAGTCCAAAATGTCTTCACGAAGCTAAAAGTGTACTATCGCCAATCCTAGCTCGTTTTTTCAACCATTCCTTGAAAACATCAAAATTCCCTACTGATTGGAAGTTAGCCAATGTAACCCCACTATTCAAGAAAGGTGATCATCACTTGTCATGCAACTATCGTCCAATATCATTGTTAAGCTGTCTGAGTAAGGTCATGGAGACAGTCGTGTTCAAATACGTGTATAATTATATTAGGCACGATATAACCTCTCATCAGTCTGGTTTTCTTCCCTCCCACTCTACTGTAACCCAATTACTCGACATTTATTTCCATTTAACAAAAGCTTTAGACGAACAAAATGAGGTTCTCTTCCTTTTTTTCGACATATCAAAGGCATTCGACAGAGTATGGCACCGCGGCTTGATTCAGAAACTCAAACAATTTGGAATCACTGGGAGTCTTTTACTTTGGTTTGGAAGTTACCTGCAAAATCGTTGTCAGCGGGTCGTGATTCAGGGTCAGGAATCTAGTATACTACGTCTTCAGGCTGGAGTACCCCAAGGCTCAATCCTTGGCCCTCTTTTGTTTTTAATATTTATCAACGACTTGCCTGGTAACATTTTAAACAACATTCGTTTGTTTGCTGACGACACTTGCTTGTACATAATTTCTGAAAATCTATATGCCCAAATTAACTCTATCAATAGTGATCTTGAAACAATTTCTCAATGGGCGAGAACATGGCTCATAGATTTTAATGCCACCAAAACAGTATCTATTCTAGCTTCTCTTCGACATCTGCCAAGCTCCTTCCCAATTTTGTTCGAAAATTCGAATATAAAACCATCCCTTAGCCACAAGCACCTTGGAGTGACTCTCAACAATAAGGGGAATTGGAACGACCATGTTGAAAATTTGATAACCCAAGCGCAAAAGAAACTCTCTATCTTTAAAGGTTTGAAATATATTTTAGACCGGAAGTGTCTTGAAATTATGTATAAAAGTTTCATACGTCCGAACTTGGAATATGCTGATGTTGTCTGGGATAACCTTCACCAAAATAAAATAATCAGATTAGAAAACATACAGAAAGATGCACTAAGAACTATAATGGGTCTTACTCGTAGTGTCAGTTCTGAAAAGTTGTTTATGGAAGCAGGTTTTGAAAAATTCTCCGCGAGACGACGCACCCATAGACTTGATGTTGTACCGAATAGTCAATGGTTCAGCTACATTGCCACTCATCGAACATCTCCCCGTGATTACTTCTAATCGAAATCCCCATAATATGCGCAACTCAAATCTGTTTACACCATATAGGTGTCGCACTGAATTATTTCGGGGCTCATTCTTTCCTGCAACGATTCGCGACTGGAACAGTCTACCTGCCTCCGTCACAAATTCTCTAACTCTTGCTGTGTTTAAACGCAAACTTAAGAATATGTCAAACACCTCCTTTCCGCGTTCATGGTATTACACATGCCCTCGTAAAGAGAACATTCTCCTTTGTCGACTGCGAAACGGATGTAGCAACCTCAATAGTCATTTGTTTAATAATTTTCTATCAGACAGTACACAGTGCATGTGTGGACATCCTGATGAATCAGTCGATCATTTTTTCTTCAGTTGTCCGTTATTCTATAACCAAAGAACCATTTTGCTCAATAACCTTTCTACTATTTATAATATAACAGGAATTCCGCCTTCTAAACAATTAGTAATTGGTGATGACCGCAAAGATACATATACAAATATTAATATACAATCATATTTAGGCCATTACATCACAGAAACCAATCGATTTGGGTGAATCACAAGTGACCTAACATTAGAAACATTGTCTATTTCATTTTGATAGCGACTGAACAGGCTTTCGACCATTGTATCTTTGTAATCAGCACCCGGAGTATCTCTTATCCTCTATCCATTATCATTATAAAGTTTATCGGTTCTCAAGAGTTTTCAAGGAAACTTCTCTTTGAAAGTTAAATTCATGTCGTATCTGTTCACCACGAAAGCTGAAACAGGTATATAACTGGTATATCGAGTAAAGTCACTTGTGTCGTGAATCTGGCTGTCATTTTATCGTTCTGGGGAAGCTTGTCATAGCTAGTCTCCATTATTCACTCGGAAATGCTGAAATGGACCGGGTTAGCTAATTAATTTTGGGTATCAGCTGACAAGTATATATCCTCCCAAGACAAGAATTCGGTCCCATGTTGCTTAGGCCAGGTGATCATTAGCTTAAAGTAACAACTTCACGGATAGTAGTTTCCCATAAACATAAACATAACTGAAAAACAAACATGTAGAAAAAGAACATACCTGCTAACCACTCTCAAGCAATATCCCTTGACTGGGTGAAACTGGATTACATGGATACCAGTTCGAAATGAGGCTGAGATAAATTCTTTGGTCAGAAATTTCCCAATACCTACAGCAGGAATAGCTCCTCAAATAAACAGTTCTACTTTTATTCAGAGGGCTAATTGGTCTCACGACCAGAACACAATTGTATCAATATATGCTAGAATCAGCACGTCAGAATATGATATAAACGACCTAGTATATAAGTGACCTGCAAGTATGAAAAGGTTGCTAGTTATGTTACCCAACATCGACAATAAATATAATTAGCTCCTACTGGGTTAATTATACAGATTCATAAAGTCGAGGATCGATTTCAACAGCTATCGCATCCAGGTGTGATAATTGTTACTCTTATTTTCACACCGAATGAAGCTGTTGTCAGGTTCAACAGAATGCAAGGACTTTCTGTTGAACGTAATCAGATCTGATCGATAGATATTGATTTCTGTATTATCTCGATTCTCAGACAATACATGAGAACTGTAGGCTACATGATATTGAGAATTCACGGGACATTTCCGTCAAACCCTTGAGCACTAATAACAACGCATGTTGAGGCACCGACAATCTACACAAACTGACTTAGATTTGACTGACAGGAGCCATTTTGGTGAGCGATAATCTGATAGGTTTACCGGATTCACCCACACACTATATAAAGACTGAAGCACAACTCCAAGAAATGTTGACAATCCCTGGATGTGAAAAAGATTTTCAACCCATTTACTCACTAGTATTGAATAGGTTGATGAACGGTTCGCATTTGGCAATGTTTTCGGCCACAGTTGAATAGGTATCCTTGCTAGAACAAATAGCAGTTCCAGTTTGAAATTTTAAGATTTTCGGAAGTTCACAAAGTAATTTCCGAAGATAAACAGATACGTGTACATGTGCGTGATGGAAATTAAATTTGTTTATCACTATGTTTTCCGGAAAATGACGACCATTACTGAAATTATATTTATCCTAATGCCAATTAGAACGTGAAGGTAATGGGATTAGCAGACGACTGTTAATAGAGTACTGTTGGTAGATACGAGTTTAGGGAAATTAAAACTCCTTGCGTAATTCAAAACCAAAGAGCTGTGAAGAGATTGTTGTGGCTGGACCCGACAATCTCTCACAAATTAACCGCTCGAACTAATCAAACTGGCACTACCGTTTTTACCGATCTGTTAACGAACTCAGATCTGGTGAAAAACCGATTAAAATAACCAGTGCAAATTTCGAAAGCAGATTAACATTGCGCTCGTTTTCCCTCCGAAATTTCCACTTTAACTGTAGACGTTATCGGCTCTAACTCTCTTTTTTCAAATTACCAGACATTTTTCTCTACCCATCAACTGAAAAATTAACATGGAACATATTGCAACGACCTCCATGGAAAAAGTCAGAAATACCACGCATTAAGCGTCTCTATTAAGATGTTAGCTTCAAGTGGCCGACGGATGTCGAGGACGGAATGACGACATAGGGTCTGAAGGAACAATAGACTTTCCACTTTTACGTTTTTCAAGTTTTATTTCTGAATCTTTTGGCAGATATAGAATCCTCTGGCAGATATACATGTAGTTCATTCGTAAAAAAATGTGTATTTGAGGTAACCCGACCTACCCAAAATATTTAGCCCGTTCTAAATATTATTAAATGCATGTAGCTATGTGTTATATTATCTGGTGGGTTAACTCACACCATCTTATCGACTGTTGAGGTGAGGCAGGATGACAATATTAGCCCCAATAACTTTAAACTGTTCGTTAATGATGTACCTGAGATCTTTGATGAGTCCTATGTACCTGTCTATCAAGATGATTCTACTTCAAGCTCTTAAGCTTATGCAGATGACATTTTGTTACTTCCGGGTGGTGTCACAGGGGCTCTTTACCGTTGTTAATTAGGTTGATTACAGGGGGCGGGGGTAGAGGTAGGGAATAAATATTACCTGCCTCGTTCCCCCCCGTAATCAACCTAATTAACCAATTAACAACGGTAACGAGCCCCTGTGGGTGGTGTAGCAGGATTACAGAAATGATGTGTTACAACAGTATTGTTATAAAAGGAAGTTGAAGATTAATTTCACTAAAAACAAAGAGGGGTGGTTTTCAGTACGGCTCGCAAGAAACAGGATATTTCCCTTAGCATCAATGGTAGTTCGATTGATATTGTAAATACGTTCAGCTATTTGGGCATCGTAGAGTGCAAGATCTCTGGCGCTATGTTTTGTTTCTGATTCTGCTTGACCCGGGGATGGGGGTTCTTTGAATATCACGTGTTTTACATCTTTATAGTGTTCAGGTGAACAGTCACGATTGTGGCATGACTGAGATACATATTCTGGAAAAAGAGTTGGAATTCCTTTGGATACAGAATAATGGTCAGTGATTACAATTTTATGTAAAGAACACCATGATGTCTTGCTGGCATCATTGAAAACTGTTGACCACTTCTCTCTTGTAGGAAACGATCTTGGGTTTGTATTATTTATATTCTGTACACCTTTAGAGTTGGTGTTAACTGTCATACGAAGTAGGCCTTTCGATTATTGACGCGGAAATTCTTTTTTGGACGATGGCTGAACTATGATCGACTCTCCGGTGAATTCTTGAAGACACTCTGACAAAATACCAGCTGAAATATGTAAATGATGGCCAACCTACCAGACGGAACTGGTGTCATTGACCTTGATATTCACACAGCTGAACGAATCCCTTGTATTACATTCTGTATAACCTCTCTCATAATCCAATTAGGTCTGACCATACCGCCGTCCTAACTGGTCTTGCAGTTGACACCCCTGCAACTGTTCCTGATGTGATCTAGATAAGGTCTCGAAAAAAGATAAATTGGGACTGCTGTAGAACGGCCATCAGAAATTTTGCTGAAAAGTGGCTGAACGAAACTCACTCTGAGAACTTACAAGACGACTATGACAATTTCATCTCAGGCCTAGAAATATGTATGACAGCATCTGTTCCAAACCACAATATCAAGCTAGAAAATCACCCACGCCCAAAAGGTCAAGAATGAAAACAGGCACCAGCGCGTATAAAAACGCCATAGAATATATGAAAACAGACAGCTGGCTGTAGTGATAGAAGTTGCAAAAGATAAGTGGGAAAATCAGCTATATACTGACATGAGCGAAGACACAGGCCCGAAAAGCATGTGGAGTACTTACAGGAAACTAATCGGCAACAACATAAATGAAGTTATCATTCCACTACAAAAGGTTTCTGATGAGTTACTCTTCCGTCCAACAGAGAAACTGGAACCCCTGCTGGATACCTTCTTTGGAACAAAACATCTGGACCCTAGATCATTTGATGGCAATTTCAGAACCTCTATTATGAGCGACTATCAAAGAATCAAACAACAGCCTCCTTCCATAGCAGATGACTTTCTCAATGCTGATATATTGATAGAAGACATCCAAGTGGCGGTAAAGGCGATACAATCAGGTAAATCACCGGGGCCCGATAACATCTTTCCAGAGCTTACAGCCAGTGCTGATCCAATGTTCATCCGTACACTTTCTCGAGTTGTTAGCAGGTCATGGGGGGAGGAAAACTCCCCCATCAGTGGAAACAATCGCCTATATTTACACGAAAACTAGGGAAATCAGATCTCCAGCAGCGTACCGCCCCATCAGTCTTACCAGCTCCTTTTGTAAAATGACAGAGACCATCATAAAGACTCGCCTAGATAGTGTTGTCGAAACTAACAAAATCATCGACCGAGAACAGAACGGCTTGAGAAAGGTGTACTCAACCACAATGTTCATCCTCCAGATTGCTCAGGCAGTCATGTCAGGGTTTAATAAAGCCCAACTCACACTACGAACATTTTGTTGTATGAGATAAGAACAGTTTGTTCGTGTTTTTGTTCGTGGTAACCTCACACTGCGAACATTTTCTCTTCACCGCCAGTCGCCGCGATCAAGCAGCGAGGCCATTTTGTTGTGTCATGTGAGAGCGGCTTCGTCACATGATCGACAGGTGCCAGTTGATTGGATAACTGTTGGCAAATGTCCGGACACATGTTCGCGATCACCACACACTGAAGACAAAAACTTGTTTCAAGGCATTTGTTCCGAACAGATGTTTTCTGTTTCTGGACACCTCACACTGTAGACAAAAAATGTTCTGGACAGTATTTTTGTTCGAATACAACAAAATGTTCGTAGTGTGAGTTGGGCTTTGCAAAATACATACAATAACATGCATGATTGACCTGGAAAAGGCGTACGATAGTGTGTGACGTGAAGGCCTGATGGTCAAACTACATCGGTTGGAGACCAGATTACAAGCGTCTGGCCCGTCATTCATAATTCAGCCGTCGTCCATTAGGGAATATCCGCGTCCATAATTCAAAGACCTATTCCATATTCCATATAACAGTATTAGCACCAAATTCAAAAAGACAATCATAGTATACATAAACATAGGCTTGTTTCCTGCAAGAGAGAAGCGGTCAACAGTTTTCAATGATGCCGGCAAGACATCATGATGTTCCAAAAATATCAAATCCGTATCGCTGATCAGTATTCTTAATCCATAATATCCGTTGTAAAGTCGTCATCTAAAGAATGATGTATCTCAGTCACGCTTTGATTGTGACTGTTCATATGGGTACCATGAGGATCTTGAACTACATGGGTTCATACGGCCCCTAGCCCCGGGTTAAGCGGAATTAGACACAAGTTACGAAACGTAACGCCATAGATCTTGCACGCTACGCTCGTATTTTGCTATCAGCATGCGATATGTATGGCCAAATTTGAGAAACTTTGAGTGGAGGCGCTTGGTGGTGTAGCCATGTTTTATAAGTTTCTGCAACAATGTTTTGTGACGTTGATTAAAATCGTCACACTTAACACAGGATCTAGCAAATGCTACTAGGCGTGATATGTATACGCCATATGCAGGTCCCACTGGAATATTACTGTCCAGAAAGGGATAGTTTACGATGTCGAAATTGTAATCATCTCTTTTGTCATACAGTCGACGAGAGAGAAGGCCCGCTTCATTTTTATAGAGATATAGGTCTAAATATGATGTGCCTGTAGGGTTATCTGTAGTTTCCTTCAAATCCAGTGAAGGTGGATATATATCCTTCACTGCGTCATTTATATAGCGATTATCCACAGCGAGAAGATCGTCTATATAGCGTTTGGTGAATGAGAAGAAACGGGCTTTGAATGGATCGAAGTTGAGGGGCCGTATGAACTCCATGTACTTCAAGATCCTCATGGTACTCATATGAACAGTCACAATCAAAGCGTGACTGAGATACATCATTCTTTAGATGACGACTTTACAACGAATATTATGGATTAAGAATACTGATCAGCGATACGGATTTGATATTTTGGAACATCATGATGTCTTGCCGGCATCATTGAAAACTGTTGACCGCTTCTCTCTTGCAGGAAACAAGCCTATGTTTATGTATACTATGATTGTCTTTTTGAATTTGGTGCTAATACTGTTATATGGAAAATGGAATAGGTCTTTGGATTATGGACGCGGTTATTCTCTAATGGACGACGGCTGGATTATGAATGACGGACTAGACGCTTGTAATTTGAAAGCGCCTGCATATAGTCATATTCATAAAAGAACAGATATAGGTCAGCCAATAGGGGTGCACAATTAGTACCCATTGAAATATCTATATGCTGTTGATATATTGTGTTGCCAAATTTCACATAGATATTTTTAATGAGAAATTCAAGCAACTCTATAAACAAAGAAACATCCCATGAATGATATCTGTTGTATGTAGTAGAGCTAAAGAATGCTTTATGGCTTCCGACATTAATATATCTACGATCAGTTTTCTTGAACGCAGATACTATTAATGAACTTAGACGGTCAATAAGGTCCTGATGAGGGATTGTAGTATAGAGAGTCGAGAAATCCCATGTGGATACATGTCTGTACGGTATGTGACCTTTAGCATCAAGTTCTTCCGTAAGACATTTGAGTTTTTCAATATCCACATACATTCAACGCCAGAGTTTTTAGAAATAGTGGCGCAATACCTTTCCCAAAATGCTTTTACCTCCTGAAGGGCCCTCGTCAACAGGGTTGAAAGAAGTTTGGTGGTGCAGCTTCTAGAACCAGCTATGAATCTAGCTTTGTATGGTGATTTATGCATTTTGGGAGCCCAGTATACTTTTGGTATATCGTTATGTTTGGTTGGAAGACAAATACCTCTTTCCTTGAGAAATCAGGCTATAAAATGACCACGTCCATCCACCAAGGTCAACTCTTAGTATTTTCAGCCACAAAGGCTAATCAGGCTATAAAATGACCATCAAGGCCAGCCACCAAGGCCCAATCGAGACTATTTGACGTCAGCCACAAAGGGCTAATTATAAATGGCCATCAAGGCCAGCCACCAAGGCTAATTTGAGATAATTTGTCTTGAGTCACAAATGCTAATTATGAAAGGCCACCAAGGCTAATTTGAGATAATTTACCTCTGCAGGGTCACAAAAACGAATTATAAATGGTCAATAAGGCCATCCACCAAGACTAACTTTACATAATTTGTCTTTAGGCACAAACACTAATTATAAATTGACCACCAAGGCCAATTGGAGATAATGTCATTAACCCCAAAGGCTAATCAGGCTATAAAATGTCCACCAAGACCATCCACCAAGGCCAACTCTTGATAATTTCAGCCACAAAGGCTAATCAGGCTATATAATGACCACCAACGCCAACTCGACGCAATTTTCGCCAGCCACAAAGGCTAATTATAATGGCCAGTACGGTCAGCCACCAAGGCTAATTTGAGATAATTTGTCTTAAGTCACACAAGCTAATTATAAAAGGCCACCAAGGCCAACCACCAAGGTTGATTTTAGCCACAAAGGCTAAACAGGCTATAAAATGACCACCAAGGCCAATTCGAGACAATTTGTGATCAGCCACAGCAGGCTAATTATAAATGGCCACCAAGGCTAATTTGAGATAATTTGTCTTGAGTCACAAAAGCTAATTATAAAAGGCCACCAAGGGCAGCCACCAGGGCTAATTTGAGATAATTTATCTTTGCATGGTTACAAAAGCGAAGTCCAGCCACCAAGGCTAATTAGAAAAGGCTACCCACCAAACCTAATTTTATATAATTCGTCTTCACCAACATTTAGTCTAATTATTAAAAAGGCCACCAAGGCTGTTTTGACAAAGTTGTTCTCCGACACAAAAGGAATAGTAAAAGTCCGAATCGGCAGCTAAAGTCATGGGTGTAATTTCCAGTCACCATGTTCAGAAAATTGGTCACCGAGCTCACCGGAAGCACAGCATGCTGACTATATCACGTACCGCTACCAAAAAGGTGGGGAAGGAGGATGGAGGGGGGGTAAATGTTATATGGGAGAAAGTAGTGGGAGTTGGGGGGGACATTTCCAACAACAGGTCAGCGAGTACTCTGACCTCGTCAACTTGAACACGCGGTTTTCTCCAGAACCAGAGCGACGAATGCAGACCAGCATCACATCATCTATGAAGAGACTCGGCAAGGTATAATTCCTGTTGAAAACCACCGTAGTTTCATCTCAGCACACATACAAACAAAGTTGCCCATTTTCAAAACGAGTACGAGGTAAATGTCCTCTTAATTTTCTCCAGATGTCCACAGCTGTACCACGTACGTCTGCCTCGTTGCACGTTCATCTTCATGAATGATAAAATTAGGTCAGACTCCGCGTCACAACTCGTTTTGACATGCGCAGTGAAATGGAATAGTGTGTTTACTTTACCAGTGAGAAGTAGAGATCCACCGTAGAGTTTTGCGTGCCACTGGCACATGGATCAATGATCAAGGATCAAAGAACTCGTCTTCATTTTAAGGGTCTTGGTGTTTCTGTCGCCATTCTATATTTCTGAACTCTTACATGGTCAGACTTTATTACCCATATTCAGGGTGAATCGATCGTGTGTATGTCATGCACCTGCGCAATTTGCTAACTCTGGATATTTGTATGATACGTCATCGAAGATGTCCACATGAAAGGCTACAATAAAAGCGTCGCTTTGATGATATAGACCAATCAGAGCTGCTAAACTCACTTCCGATCCCTATCGCGCTCTCTCTCTGGGAATTGACGCGTTAAGGTAGGCGTTGGTGTGTGTTACTGTGTTATATCCATAAAATTAGTCCTATTCGTAAGACGGGCATACTCGACATCCAGTAGTCAATATGGCTTATGATTGCCTTGAGTAAAGACGAACGTTAACGGGATACTACGATATGGGGGCACCAGGAGAATATACATGGGTATGAACACACCGCGGTGCCAGAAGCCGATGAACTTGCTGATGCAGATGATGGGGCGGAGACTGCTGAAACTGACAGTCTATCCAATGAAAGGAAAAGGTTTTTTATTGATGTGGTGCGCTAAGAAGATCCATGATACCGGGTATGATAGCAATAGTCATACGCCACCATGTTTCACCGCATCAGATAAAAGTCATGACGATCTATGAACAGTATGCTGCTGAGTGCGTATGAGAGAGGTCATGAAAATGTGGTCAATATCCGACTACAGCTGTTTCAGGACGTGTTTCCGTCAGAGTACTTCCCGAAACTATGCAAGCACTGCTCGAAAAGGTTTAGAATGGTCCAGAGTGAATGGACGATGAAGACGGACAACAGCGAATATAACTGATGAGGCCCCAAAGAAGGGCGGCTTTTCAAATGACGGTTTCTCATTGGACAACATCGACAATGACAATGATGACATACAGAGACGAGAAACACCATGATAAACATACCAAGGGCGGCTCTCTCAGCCCCGGCATGACATAACACTGGGGATAATAACATGTGTAATACGCAATGTGATTGTTGTTCTTGTTGTTCTTGCTGCTGTTGTTGTTGATCTCTGCGTTAGGCATCCCTGCGTTAAGAGGGGCGTTGTTGGCGTTAAAACGGCGGCTGTCTCCCATATACCCCAAAAATCGCACACCAGGCCTTCCTGTCGAGTGCGAATTCGCACGATGACGTCAGCAGCTGAAGACAGACACCCCTCTAGCTGTACTCTACAGCGTAAGCCCGATCGATAGAATCAGCACAACCTTTGCTTCACCAAAAAAAATCCTATTGTTCCAAGTTCGTCTATTTTGAGTGTTACGGCGGTCAGATAAGGGGTTAAGGCGTTATGATGGGGGTTAAGGCGTTATAACGAATTAGTGTCAATTCCGAGGGATATCACGTGATCATTTAAACTAGTCAGAGTGCCTGAGCTCACTTTTACTCACGTTCCTTCTCTCTAGGGTGTTGAGGCTTTAAGATAAGCATTGGTGAGCATTACACGGATCATGGCGTGCACATGAGAATGGATTTAGACCGGTTTGCAATGGCTTAGACCGTTTGAACAGCTTCTGCTATAACATATCCCCAGCTAGCCTGCTATAAAATGGGAGCGACCTGACCGTTTCAACAGACCTTCTGTCAGTCACACACTTGTACTACCTGCTCGAAATCGTTTACACGTCTCCACGACGAAATTGCCCAGTATAGATTATGGTATGCAGACAATCGTTGCAATGTCCGCATCATTTACAGCGCCATGAACGTGCACTTAATGGGCAATTGGCAAAGGAGGAATGTGATGAATGTGGATACCGCTTCAAACGCCTATGGCAGTTATAGAAACACCAAAGTACTAAGGGTGCAGAAGCTCGTAGAACCGAGCATCGAGACAGAGGAGCCACGGACGCATCGCTTAACGGTTGAGGAACCTACACATCATCCGACCACCCAACCCACCACCCACCCAACGCCCTAGGACCGACGATGATGTCGCCCCATTTCAAAAGCCAAATTTTGAAATTAAGGTCTTTGGCCAGGTTCCGACAACAAGGTCCTGGGACCGCGTGGATATCCACGTACACTTCGTGGCGACCCGTGGATATCCCCAGCGATCTCCATCCCGGCACTTATCCAGTGAGTGGGATATACCGTCACCACTGGTCCATGATCCGTCGGTGTTTCCACAGACTAGACCTGAACAACCTTTGCCTGATCGAACTCTCTCGTTAACGCGGCTACGTCGATGAGAAATTTGAGGATCAAACCACCGCTTTTCACTTGAATCTAGCCAACGGGTACATGTTATGTCATAAGAAGTCGGGTCAACTGAAATATTTCTACCCGAGTACCAACATCCGGGTGTTTGGCCGGCCTCTATCACCAATCGCCGTTTACTTGGGACAGCGTTGGACCAGGTCAACCAACCAGTGTGTTTGTTTGGGTGATTTTACTCACTAGCTTCAGGCGTGACTGCCTTAAGACGCGCGCTTCTGCCTTCCCTCCTCACTCCTCCTCCTCCTCACTCTTCCTCACTCTCATCCTCTCCTCTTAATCGCGCCCTGAATGGGTACATTGCGACTTACTAACACATGCGCGCGACGACGTCACCCTATTGAACCCCACCATCCAAAGCCGCCCGCATTTAGATAGATAGATAGATAGATATTTATTCACCAATAATTATATACTAACAATACAAAGACATAATTTCAGAAAACTTTGGCGGGAATAAAACCCCTGGGGGCTTGTTCTATCCCGAAAAATATACAAACAAACGATGGTACAGATACGGTAGGTGAAAGCCTTTAGCACATACGATTATAGAAAAAAAGAACAGGGCAAGTTAATGCACATAGGACGTGATACTATAAGGAGAAAAACAGGCTACATTTCCATGAGATAAGACTTGAGCTTAGATTTAAATAGCGAGGATGAGAATATAGATCTGAGCGGAGGGGGAAGTTTGTTCCATTCCCGTGGTCCTGCTACTTTCAAGGTATAGAAAGAAAAATTTGACTTATAGAAGGGTCTGTAAAGGTTAATTTGCTGGTTCCTTGTTTGATATCGATGTACTGCTTAAAGTCTTGTAAAATAATGTTTAAAGCGTTTCGGTATAATTTCAGGGTGATACATAAAAGTATGTACAAAACTTAGGGAAACATATAGGTTAAGTTTTGTTAGAGGCAGGATTTTTAATTTCGAAAAGAGAGGTTGCGTATGGTCACGTTTACTGGATGAAGTGAGAACTCTTATTACGCGTTTCTGTAGTACAATTAACGGGTTAAGATGAGTAAGGTAAGTATTGCCCCAAAGAATGTTACAATAAGACAGATATATCATAGAATAATACAGAATATAATGTGTTTTCTTGTTAACAGAGTTTTTTATATGATTAATAACTCCTGTATTTCTTGAGATTTTTTTGCAGATATAATCTATATGAGTTGTCCAACTTAGTTTATTATTCAAGATGATGCCAAGGAATTTAAAGTTACTAACCTCTTCAATTTCTTGGCCGGCTATTTCTAGTTTTGGGACGTTTCTCAAACGTTGTATTTGACTTGGGCTAACTATCATATATTTAGTTTTTTTGACATTTAAAGATAAGCGATTTGCACAAAACCACGTATGAAGTTTTTGCAGTTCGTCGGGCATAATCCGGGCAGCATCAGACAAGTCTTTAGAAGAACAAACTACATTCGTAGGATCAGTTTGAGATAATCTGTTACGTTATTAATATCATTTATATATAACAAAAATAAAAGCTGTCCAAGAATAGATCCTTGTGGTACACCACATGTGATACCGGTAGAAGAAGAGATTATATTATTATGCGAAACAGACTGTGTCCTACCAGACAGGTAGCTTCTGAACCAGTTATTGGGTGACCCGCGAAAACCGTAGTGGTATAGTTTGGAGATTAAGATATCATGATTGACTGTATCAAACGCCTTGGATAGGTCCAGAAACATAGCTATGCTGTAATTTTTTATTCTTTTGAAGCCACCAAGTTATCGTAGAGAGATATCGCAGCCTGCGAAGTGGAATGATTTGACCTAAATCCGAATTGGTTCTCCGAGATGATGTCATTGTTTTCCAGAAAAGTTGTCATCATGTTTACTGCAATTTTTCCAGGGTCTTGCTAAAGCACGGCAGGACTGATATTGGCCTATAATTCTCTAACATGGGCTCGCCACATTTGAAGATTGGTGTAACCTTTGCATGTTTCAGAAAATCAGGTACTATTCCAAGCCTGAAAGACAGGTTTATGATATGAGTAAGAGGAACAGAAACAGAAGAAGCTAAAAGTTTTACAATGGACATAGAAATACCATCCAACCCCGGTGCAGCCGATTTCAAGCACACAATAACATTATGAACATCATTTGGAGTTGTTGGAGAAAATTCAAAACTTTCAGCAGGGGCAGTGCCAAGGAATTCGCCAAACGTTTTTGGAACCGTAGGAATTTTTGAGTCTAAGTTAGACGCTAGTGAGCTAAAATATTCGCTAAACTTATTAGCAATGGTAAGACTGTCGGTTTCCTCTTTACCATTAATTAAAAAGGTATTAGGTAGAGACGCGTTTTTCTTCCGATTCATCAACTGGCTTAATATTTTCCAAGTTCCTTTAATATCCTGATTGCACTGGTTGAATTTGTTTTCGAAGTAGTTCTTTTTTGAAAGCCGAATAGTATGATTTAATTTGTTCCTGTAAACTCTATAATCTGTATGTGCATTGTCATCCCGACTGCAAAGATACCGTCGGTATAAGCGATTTTTTTCATGGATAGAAGTAAGTATTCCATGGGTCATCCATGGTTTAATAATACGCTTAGAAGACGCCGGGATTGTATTCACTGGAAAGCAATCATTATACACCGAGTTAAATTCGCCCAGAAAATTGTCTAACGCAACACTACAGTCATCTTCTTCACAAACTACAGTATCCCAATTTATATCTTTCATTCTCAGAGCAAATTCTTCATTTTATTCTGGGCTAACTCGTCGATATGTTATGTTTGAACGCGGGGGATTATATTCCTGCGTGGACTCAGAAGGTGTAAAAAAGGTGTAAATCAAACGTTTACACCTTCTGGGTTCATGTTTACACCCTTAGGAGGTGTAAATAAGGTGTAGAAAAGGTGCAGATGTATGAAGATTGCTTCCAACCCTGCTTTTACACCCGTAAAGGTGTAAATTTATTGGAAGGTGTTAAAAAGGTGTAAATACTTAATTTTCCATACACATTTGGAACTTAATTTCTATGTTGCAGAAATGTATTTCCTTGTCATGCTTTCGGTAAACCATCAACATTTTCAAGCACCCCAACTTTTTACACAAAACTAAATCAATGGATCTAACAATTTGATCAGTCTCTCCAACATTTGAGCAAAAATTCTGAAGGAAATATTACAAAAAAACGAGCTGCAGACCATAAGAGTCAATCCCCCCGTCAGTTTCACGAGGGAGTGAATATTGAACAGCCGCTCAAGTGTTTTCGCTCAAGGTTGGGCTCAACACTACAGAGTGGGAGGGGGGGACGTTCTGAGGTTTTGAATATCAACATTATAGTAAATGTTATGTATCATGCAGAGTCGACAAAAGCACGTTGTTTGTCGACCAATGTAAGAAGTTATCAGACCGATATCTACAGTGCTGATAACTGCTCGGCTATCAGATAAAGTGATTTTGAACTTCATTCCAATGGGGGATTTGCACAATAAGCAGTGAAAAAAACGGAAATTGTAAAATTATGGGCTTTGATTGATCCACTGAGACAGGAAGGTGTGAAAGAGACTTAACGGTTCGAAGTGATAATCATGACAGCTTGTTGTGCATGTTATCCATTAACAATTGCGCGATTATCGTCACAAATTATTACTTGATAAAGCAATGGTTACCATTGTCTCCGACCCATTTTGACACACCAAAATCATAATCCGCGGCCTGCCTTTGTCTCATATCCCTTTGACGCTAACGCCAAGCTTTGGTTAAATTGTACATATCGGTGATGATTCTATTGCTCAATTAGTTTTTAGTTTATTCTGCCAATGCCTAACAATATATTCATCGCTTCTATTGTTCATTAATTTGTAAATAAGCATGGCTCCGCTTCTCATGCTGTTATTTATTTTAATATTTAGCACTGCAAAAGATCTTAAATTAACAACATGTACCGTGAAGTTTAAATAAAATATTGAGTTGATGGGCCGCGAAATCCGTATGGGAAGCGGCTCTTAAACTACAATTTCAATCAATCATGCTGTCCACCATTTCCAATATATGCACACGCGATATTACTTCCAAACAAACATATATTAGGATAAATTACGTACAGCCGGGTTTTTTTCACGTCGCTCGTTCGGTGCTGTTCTGTCCATTAAAGTGGACTTTCTGCGAGATGGCGACTTGCCCGCTGTTGATCGGGGAGAACCGAAAGAAAATCGCTTTACCTTTTGCAACTCCCAGCCTGTCGGACCTTGAAGATCATATTTCACAGAATGCTACCTTAGCTGATCTAATTGGCATTAACGACGTAACCTTCCAGGTAAATATGCCATTTTTTCATATTTGTACAATATAATTGCCCCTGTGAACCCAGGTCGGAGCAGGGAGATGCATGTAAATATGTATGTATTTAGAGGCTGAAGAAAATGTTACATCTTACAGACAATTTATAACGGAGAATATATTTTTATACTGTCGGAACAGATGATCGAAACATAGTTCAACTATGCTAAAAATGTGACTCGATTGAGTATTTTCTGTTGCTCTCGGTATTTCATTCAACTTTTGCCGACAGAACCGAACAAGCTCGAAACTTTGTCGAATCAACATACATGCGGGAAAATACGGTGCTATGATAACATACACTTTTGCGAAATTTGATTAATATAATCTGCTCAGAGATATTGTTTGACCCAATCAACTTAGTGACGCTTGAAAATATAGAAATTCTATTTAAATCTCATCAATAGTAGGCCCCTATATGAGAGAAAAACGAGTCAGAACTGGTTAGCCTGGTGCCCTGATTATGGAGGTGCTTGTTACCCTATACCATAGTGTTCGGGAACCAGATTATAAATGATACTAGTCAATGCGCATGCTCACAAGGATCACGTGGGAGAAAATGGAGGGCGGTTTGATTTTCTTCGAGAAGGCTTGTTTCAAACTCTGCGAAATCGTGTCGATTTAGCCCACTATAGTCACACATATTTGTAAGTATTATCTTCATTAGATAGGAGTGCAACTACCTCGAACACGTCACTGTTGAAAATGTGCTCCAAAATGTTCAGCTCGCATAAAACTGGGAGTTCATTCAATGAATGCGAATCCAAAATGGCGGCATAAATTTGTTCAGTGATAACTTTGCTCAGTTCAATGCAGTACTTATAGTGAATTTTAGTACGCAGTGGAATAGGAATAGTTAAAAACGCCCAGCCACTTGGAACGTTTGGGATATTTTGAGGTACTATTTACCCTTACTATTTACCCATATAATTTTACTAATATGAAACCAGAATTATATGATGTTTAAAAAGAGCCGGGCTGGACTGGATGATCGGTTCTTGTAGGTTCTCTTCAACCCTACGACTTAGTTTCGTGGGTATATGACGGCTTATTTTCGTGGCTATATGAGACAGATTGACTGATAAATTGTTTGCCACTTAGTTAAATGTGATTTATTTATTTTCCAGTTGTATGATGCTGATTTTGAAGAGTTCATGGACATCGAGCACCACGAGGAGATACCGGAAAAGTTCGAAATCCAGATATTACAGCATACGACAACAGATTGAGCATTTCACAATGTCCCAGAGCGTACTGATAAGAAGGTATCAACGATTCGTGTTCTCCTGTTTGGGGGTGAATCACTGTTATTCACAGACCATGAAAATATAATAATTAATTATGGCAGAACTAATGAAATAACCTAGTATTGTGAAATCTGACCGGAACCTTTGCTAATTTTAATAAGTCTTATAATTATTATTCACTTCTGGTTTTGTAGCTACACTGTGATCAATCGTTCCAGTTCAATGAATATGTGGATACATGTATATTTGATTCACCCTGTTTCTATGCAGACTACGCAGGATATAGCCAGTTTAACTTATGTGCGTCTTTAAATCGCAGTTGAAAAATTAATATTTTTCCCCATTTCAGGAGAGCACAGGCACTGGTCCAAGTGACACCGTGGAAATGCATTTTCAACATGAACTATCAACTATGTAAGTCAACTTTCTTACAGTCTGATTACCGTAGTTTTGTTTCTTTTCCAAAGAATGTAAATTTTGATTCAGTTACATGAGCTGGGTTCGACGGGTGTCACTAAATAAGAGACCGATACAGACCGATAATTATAAAGGACAGACCTATACTAGATTACGGCCTCTAGAAGACATAATTGGTAGTTTGTGGTATTTTCTTGTGAAAACAGCTGTTGAAAGCGTAAAACGGTGTGGCAATCAGCTTCCCGCTAGGCCCTACGGGAAGCGGCACACGGCCGATTCGCCCACCTGTGTCGTCTAGCACCTTCCACGCACTCACAGCGGACCGGTTCGGCAGGTGTGTTTATGCAAGAGCAGTAGTTACTGCGACAGATTCCACGAATTGGAACAAAGAGCTCGCTTTTCATGAGCATCAGTGATACCATTATTAATATTAATATAATTAATATTATTAATATATTAGTATTATTATTAATATGACCCAATATTGTATGAAATTTATCAGACACGAAATGACAAATTACGGTACATGAAGTGACAGAAGGCAATAAAAATCTACATTTATGGGCGGAGAATGGCATATTTCTATTTCACAGTTCGGGCAGTAACAGTAAGAAAAAAAGAAAGTAAAAAACCTGAACAAAAGATCCATCCGTTTCATTCCCACCTACCACCCAGAGATGAAATATATAAGGAAAATCCTGTTGAAATATTGACATTTTATCAAATCATGTGAATCACACACAACGAAAGTCTGGGGAAACCCAGTAATTGCATACAGAAGGAGGAAGAATTTGACAGAAATGTTAAAGAAATTAAAACAATGAACATTGTGATTTGATACGTTATTTTACTGAAATAACTCGAATAAACCCGAAACACTTGTTTCATTCAACTTTATTTGTGTTCAATATGCTCCTATAATATCAAGTATGTGTAATATATATCAGGAGAATTTGAAGCTGCAGGTCGGGGCGCTGGGCGAGTCTGGCGGGCGAATTGATCGTGCGATTCGGCCGTGCGACGCGCTTCCTATCGTAACGGGCGCAGCTAAATGCGATACCGTTTTGCGCTATAAACGATCGTTTTTTATGAGAAAATCCCACAAAGTACCAATTATGTATTCTCAAAGTCGTAATCAATTATACTTAGGTATCGGTCTGTATGTTTTTAGTACCGGTCTGTATCGGAAGGCAATGAGGGTGCCCGGGTTCGACTACTGTGTTGGGATTGACATTTTAAAACATATATTTACAATTTGTTTCTGTGTATATTCCCAGTTAACAAAAATGGAACTTTAATGCATCAAGTGATGAGTAACATTTACATTGTGGGATTAGTTTATCAGCTGTGGTTCTTACTGATTGTAGGATCGGGCCTAGCAGCAGAACACCTACTCTGGAGGTATGGTAGCACTCCATTTCCAGCTAACACCCTGCTACTGTACTCTCGGTCGAGCCATTGGACTTTGCTCTGCCAGCCTTTGATACAGACGCTACCTGGACACTCGAAAAGCAAAGCAAACAGACCCTTCCACAGCTCAAAGGCGGGGAATTATTGATGGCGATTTTTGTTACCTGTTTTACCCTACTCTCTCTGAGAGTTTTTGAGGCTGAGGCACCCCAGAAGGTTATGTACAAAAGTATTCCATAAGAGTTGGTGAAAGTTGGAGGCATAAGTGATATGAACATAACGTGCTCAATTTAGGTTGGGTTGGGATGCTTGTAGTTTTAATCGTTTGAACTTTGTGCTTCCAGGGATTGAGAGTGAACTATGATATCAGGGAGGGTTAACATGAAATGACCAATGTAAATGTGGGTTTTGTGATTTCCCTAATAAAATATATCATACATATATTTTGTGTTAATGTTCTTATTGTGTACCTCAACCAAGAGCCATTACTGGATGATACGAACACCACTAATTCTCACTAAAAGGTGCAAATTAACACCTTTTGAAGGTGTAATTCTCACGAAATGGGTGTGTTTTAACACCCCTGGAAGATGGAATCGTCTCCAGAAGGTGTATTGTAGCACCTCTAGAAGGTTTAGTTTTCGTCAAAAGGTGTAAATAAACACCCAAGAGGGTGTAATCGCGGTCAAAAGGTGTACATTAACACCAATAAAAGGTGTAATTCTTACTAATAAGGTGTATTTTAGCACCCCTAGATGATTCAAATTTGCCCAAAAGGTGTGAATTAACACCCAAAGAAGGTGTAATTCAGTTGAGAAGGTGTAAATTAACACCACTGAAAGGTTTAGTTGTGGTCAAAAGGTGTAAATAAACACCCATGGGATGCTGGGTTCCCAACAAAAATATGCTCATAAATTTGTCTGGGAGGTGCAAATTTTATTCAGAAGGTGTGAATGAACACCCATGGAAGGTGTAATGTGAGCAAAAAAGGTGTAACTTAACACCTTTTCGAGAAGGTGTAAATTTACACCTTTTGGAGAGGGTGTTAATTCACACCCAATAGGGTGTTAGCCCTGGGACAAGCCATTTACACCCCGTAGAGGTGTAATTTACACCTTCTGGGGTAAGAGTGATAGTAAATGAAAAATCGGGAAATGATCAGTTATGCCTGTTAAAAATATTCCTGATAGAAGATTGTCTTCATGAAAATTTATAAAAAATGTTATCTATGAGCGTTGCTGTATGCGATTTGACTCTGGTAGGTTTAGTAATCTGCATGTGGGAAAGAATACTGCGATTTCATAATTTCAAGAAAATCTTTCGATGGGCTATGGATATCAGTTTTGAATAAGTCGATATTGAAATCGCCCATAAGAATACATTTATTCCGTTCTATGTCCGGTGTTTTAAGCAAAGAAGATAGATGATTGTTGAACGCATTTACTTTTTTACCCGGGGGTCAGTAGAATATACCCACTAAGTATTTGATATCGCTGAAGATCAGTTCTAGGAATAATGTTTCAAATTCGCCATCATTGTCAAGAAGTGATAAGTCATTCCGTATTTTACATGATTTAATAGAATCCTTAACATATAAGACAAGACCCCCACCCTTTCTCTTACTTCTCGATGATGGAAATGATGTGTATCCAGGAATCTCAAATAACGTTTCAGTCGAGGGATCTAACCAGCTCTCAGAAAACCCTAGAACAGAGAAACTATGCTTCAAATTATAGATAAATCCTGTAATTTCCGAGAAGTGTTTTTTAAGACTCCTAGCATTCATATGTAAAAACGAAAGCGATTCATTGTCAGGAGGGGTTTGAACGTAAGGTTCTTCTAAAAATGATGTCTCTGTGAAGTAATTGGATTGATGGATATCAATATTCCTCCAGTGTGAAATTTCATATTCATTGTCGTCCGTTTGAGTTTTGCTGTGATCAATATCATTCAGTGCAATCGGATTAAAACATTTATTGTTAAGGAATGAGAGATCAACACTGGTATTTGGACTAGTCGGCAGACTATCAGGTTCAGGAAGATCTGCATTAAAAAATGGTAATGCTGTTAATGGCTCCGGGAATGGAACACCCTCATTACCTACGTCATGAGTAGACATGATACTTATCAAGTTGAGTAAACAATTTCCGGTAGCCTGTTTTTATAAAACCGGGGAAGGGGAATGGCGAATGCCCAGTATGTACAAAAAATAGACAATAAAAAATACTGATAATGCATAAGAAAAACAGTAAAAATAACAAAATAAAATATACAGATGACAGCATACTGCTGTAACAGGTGTAATGTGTGCAAGGCTCCGTTGGGAGCGGGAAAAGAATAGTAGAAGTAGGTAATTGATTGAAATTTGCCATGAAGCATAGTGAAAGATATAAGTACACACGAACTTAATATTTGCCGCGCAGAAGCATAGGACTTCACCAACAGGCTGATGTAGCCAAGAAATGCCACAAAGTTTATATTTTATTTTTTTCATTTATGTAAGCTAAAAACACACACGCGGCTCCCTGGCATAATACCAGTGAATAAACACATGACCGATGTCATCTGAAGGCAATAGGGCTACGCCAGCAAGCTGATGTAGCCCAAGAAAAGAAAAGGAAAATGTCATGATAAGTTACATACACATGGGCTCAGTCTTCATAACAAAGGCATCGCAAGCGAAATGACGTAGCAAAAAAAACAACGATATGTACACATGAACTAGATTTTGTCGTCGCCCAAAAACATGAGGCTTCACCAGCAAGCTGGCGTAGCCCATGAATGAAAAAAAAAGACAAAAAGAAATATACACACGTGAATCCCTTGCACAATACAGATTATTGGGTTACATAATATAGAAATTGACGAGGGCGGGCAAACATCTACCTCTTTGTTAATAGGTCAATTAAGAATGGGCGGCATGTCTAAATTGGCACATCATTCATGTCGCGTGACACAATGGTATATAATGGATAATCATGGACAGGAGATTCAGAGCGCAGAGAGACACTGACATGTATAAAAGGTAAGGGACATGGGGGCGGTGTCTCAGACCGCATTTATAACTTATTAGACTAGTAGTGGAGCAATATCGTGCACAAAACTAGCCGAATTGTGCACTTAGAGGTAAAAGCATGAAACTTGGCATGATGGTAGCCAAAGATGTCCTGACCATTTTCTGATAAGGACCCGCTCATTTTTTTTCCAATATGGCCGCCAAAATTCAAGATGGCCGCAAATATAACGGTCAAATACAGCAATATGATAATAATACTGTTTATTGTTTTAGTCTAGGTTGTGAAACTTGCAGCGATGCTTGTTATTAATGCTCTAGTCCGTTTTCAAGAAAGATCTGTAAATTATTTTACAAGGTGGCCGCCAAATTCAAAATGGCGGCCATGATAATGGTCAAATTAGCGGTAAATCATCATACAATGCGTAAAGGATTATGTCTGTATTGTGCACTTAATGTAATGTGCCGAAGCCAAGCAAATAATTTCTGCTACGAATAAACTTTACCTTTTACGGTAAAATGACAGTCGTATTCAAGATGGCTGCCAAGCGAAACGCATTTCAATAAGAAAAAACAGTTCAAGGACCACTTTCTGGATCTTGGAGCAACGTCGATCCTCAGAAGCATAGTAAGAATTCAAGCTTTGGTCCTCATCTTACGGTTTATACGTGTACACATACGCCCACACACACACACACACGATTCAAGTGTGGACAGGCAGGACGGCGATTGGTGGCGAGAACAACGTAGGGGAGTTCTTTTGTAGGGAAGGTTTATGAAAGTGGCGGTATACCGGAATTTTCGTCGAAACCGGTTGTGCTAAAACTTGATCGCCAGCTAGCGCACTATCAAAGCAAACTCTTTCAGCAGTCAGTCGTTCAACCACTTACGCCACGATCTTCTCGTGTACCACTTGCTCCAAGTCCGTTACACGCTTGCACGACTTACAACGCCGTGAGTCTACCATCCACGATGCTACTGCCCAGTACACCTGCGAGACCTGCGGGGATACATTTAATCGCCTGAATAGGGTACAGTGCCATGAACGGTTTCTCCATGAGAAACCCAGGCATCCAATGTGGGGACTGTACACCGCTTCAGACTACACAGTCAGTTGAGATCTCACCAAAGTGTAATCCATGGACATGCACGCTTGAGGGTTGAGGATGCCGTGGCGTTTGACTCCAACCGCGAGTCTACTTTTCAAGGTCCTGTTGGCGAGTATACATGTTCGATCTGCAGGAAGTCATTTAGTCGTAAGGATAATTTACGGTGACATCAACGGTCGTTCCATAAGGCACCCAGCCATGAATGCCAACATTGCGGTCGAGTCTTCAGACTCCAGTCAGTTGAGCCCCATCAATCCGAAAGACATCCACAGTTTGTGTTCCATTTTGTGTTCCATCCCTGACTTAAACTAATACTTATTCTCAGGGTCAGCTTCTGATTGGACAAGAACAGTCTGAGATTAGCACAATTAACTTCTGATTTGATAAGAGCAGCCGACTATGCGGCCAAGACACGGACAATAACATAAGGGAATTGTAAACACACACATAGCGGTTCCCCCAGTGTGGATGAGCTGTGATGGAGGGGATAATAAAATGATTGACCTGTAATCCTTGTTGTTGTTGTGCTCTTATTGGACTAACCAATCAGAATAGTACTTATCACGGACCCGTAGAGCTACGTATAAGCGCACATGTGTGACATCGCCTATAAAACACGTCCCTCTGGACCCCACACCCCCATTCCATCTTTTGCAGAGCCATGACGGAGACCCATCTCTATGCCACTCGCATTTTACAGCATGTGACCGTGGTTAACTCACTCATGGGTTACCGAACAGTGGTTCGGTCCATGTTTGCAGATGGCGACGACAACGAGGGGCGATGCCAGATCCTGGAAGAGTTCACAGAAGCGGTCCTCGACAGAGTCAACTCGATGGCGAGGTGTGCTATCACCCACCACTACTGGACTATGAAAGCCATCATTGATACTCGGGATATGGACCACGAGCGCTCACGCCGGAGCCAGCGACGGCTCGCGGACCTCGCAATGGTCTTTGTTCTACTGATCATGACGCTGTGGCTATGACAGTTCTGTCTTACAGCGACAGAAAAGAACGGCTCTTCAGAGCCTCCATGTCTTCCGAGAGACGGCTAAGCACGATGTTCACACACACACATACACGCGCTCACACACACACACACACGCGCGCGCGCGCACGCGCACTCACTCCCTCACCATCGTTCGTGCGTCCATGCTTTAAGATGGGGGTTGGGCACGCCTCACGGGCAATTTGGAACACGGATGGTCCATCTCTACCCCAAACCCCTTCCTTCACACCCCCAAAATGCCCACTTTGGCTACTACTCCTACTGATGACATCACCAATGACGTCACAGATGACATGGACATCCCTCAAGTCGTGGTCTACATACCAAGGACTTCACAATGACACCTCGCACGACGCATTCGGACCAAGAATGGTCCTTCAATCGCTCAAACACACTCCCACGCACGCCCTGAATGACATATTGATGTTACTACTGCCCAACTGAGCATGCGTAGCACAATGCGACGTCCAACAAAAACCATACCATTCGTTGTCTAAATGCAGAGAGCTACAGGATGAAACAAAACACTGTCCATTCGAACCACGGATGGTCCATCTCTACCCCAAAAACCTCCCTTCACACCCCCAAAATGCCCACTTTGGCCACTTCTCCTACTGATGACGTCACAGATGACATCACAGATGACGTCACAGACAACGTGGACATCCCTCAAGTCGTGGTCTACACACCGAGGACCTCACTTTGACACCTCACACGACGCATTCGGACCAAGAATGGTCCCTCAATCTCTCAAATATACCCCTGCGCACCTCCAGAATGATCACTTCACTTACTACACTCCAACTGCCCATGCGCAGATTGGCGCGACTTCCAATCAAAAACACGCCAGTCTGACTCTACCCCACGAAAGCTTCACTAGGATACCCCAACCGGTCTATTTGGATCAAAGATGGGTCCCTTGATTGCCCAAACATGTCATTTCCCACGTCCAAAATGACATCTTTCGTTGCTACTGACCAACTGCGCATGCGTAGCACAATGCGACTTCCAACAAACACCATACCATTCGTCGTCTACATGCAGAGAGCTACTAGTGGACACACCACACGGTCCATTCGGACCACGGATGGACCATCTCTACCCCAGACACCTTCCTTCACACCCCCCAAATGCCCACTTTGGCTACTACTCCTACTGATGACGTCACCAATGACATCACAGATGACGTGGACATCGTGATCTACACCCAAAACATTAAATGGAACATGACGAAGACACCAATAGCTAACATCATGCTAAGTTTTAGGCTTCTGACACAAATCAAACAATGAACTAAGTTAATTTCAGTATTTGGTCATTATTATGGCGGCCATCTTGAATTTGGCGGCCATGTTGGAAAAAAATTGTGTGGGTCCTTATCAGAAATTGATCGGGTCATCATTGGCTACTACTGTGCCAAGTTTCGTGCCTTTAACTCGAAGTGCACAATATTTTCACCATATTGCTCTACTATAGTAAACAACAGTATAGCAAAAGGTAAACATCGCACATGCAGAACAGTATAGTTACAAAGTTTTATCTCTGTGTCGATGAAATTGTTGGATTTTTCTTCCTGAAGATGGTATCATAAAACACAGCCAGCCAGTAGAATGTTAGAAAAGTGTAATAAGTGACAATGCGATAATTAATAAGCAGAATTTCGTGTTCAGGTCAATTAGAGCCGGCGGCATGTCTAAATTGGCACATTATTCATGTCGCGTGACACAATGGTATATAATGGATAATCATGGACAGGAGATTCAGAGCGCAGCGAGACACTGACATGTATAAAAGGTAAGGGACATGGGGGCGGTGTCTCAGACCGTATTTATAACTTAGTAGTAAACAACAACAGTATAGCAAAAGGTAAACATCGCACATGCAGAACAGTATAGTCACATTACAAAGTTTATCTCTGTATCGATGAAATTGTTGGATTTTACTTCCTGGAGATGGTATAATAAAACACAGCCAGCCTATGAGGCGCCGTTTGTGACAATATTGTCAACGACAAATATATAGAGTTAAAACCAAAATATAAAGTCGCCGTTTGTGACAATATTGTCAACGACAAATATATAGAGGTGAAACCAAAATATAAAGTCGCCGTTTGTGACAATATTGTCAAACACAAATATATAGTTAATACCTTTGTAAATATATATAAAACGATATAAATAGGGCCTATATATAAAGTTGTTTTTTTTAAATTTTTATAAATATTTTTTGAACATAAATAACGATAGGAAGTTAAGACGTTAAATTTAACGTAAGTGTAATAAGTGTCAGTGCGATAATTAATAAGCAGAAATTCATGTTGATCAAACCAGGTAGCTCATAGTATCAAAGTTGATTATAAATTATATGAGATCGGCTCGATTGGCGGGAGTCTGGTTATAACAAAAAGTACCTAACATACCTATATGTCAAATGACGGTAATCATCGCCGACGGTCTGGGGACGTATATTGATAATCCTTGTTCTTACTGGTAGAGTGCACTGTTGTATTCTAGGGATTAATAACCCCCTGGTTCGTGTTCTCATTTATATGTTGGCGTCAACTTGGTCTTTGAAATAGACTATAGGTGGATCTAATGTGAACAGCAGCACTATGTTATTTCTACATACAAGTTATTGGCAAGTCAGTTTAACTTGAGTTAATTCATTGTTCGAGTTCGTTTATATGTAATGGATAATTGATATTAATTATTGTTTGATTACCGGTCATTATTGTCGTAATAGGATAATTGCTTTCGCTGTTCTAAATGATCTTGCTACTATGCAAACTCCCACTGATCTGTAAATCCGTAACTGACGATAGACAAGGAAATTCTGGGAGTCGGGGAGAGATTCATGAAGTGGAGTTGATTTTGTTGTTGTGAAGAACTTCGTTTAATTTAGTGATCGTTCGTTGAATAAACGTTCTGTTGGATCGTGAATTACGGACTTCGGACTACTGTTTGAGTGAGTGCTACCCTATTTCATGGTGGAGAACCCAAAGTTCCAGAATTGTGACTGTTTTCACGCTGACTGTCAAAGGCGGAAGTGTGTTTTTCTATAGACGTTGTTGTTGCTCAACACGTGTCGACCCACCGTGCAGAACATTTATGGACAATGACCTATCCCTTATTCTCCGATGTAGATGAGATCATGGCACTCGCAACACCGGGAGAAACGTACATACATAATACTAATTTATTCCCGGACCTGGATCACAACATATCTCCAAACCAAATTCCCTCTCTCTCATCAGGCCAACATTCTGTGGGACAAAACAATGAAATGATTACATCAGCTCCACGAATTGCGCCCTTTATCAATGTGACACTGTCAAAATTTGGTGGACTAGGCCATGAAAATGCAGAGAAATTCCTACAAGAATTTAGTTCTTTCGCAACATTGAATGACTTAGACAATTCAAACTCTGTGTCTAGGAAATTGGCTGCATTCCATCTCCATCTTAAAGGGCCTGCCTTAGTCTGGTATAATTCTCTCCCCACCGATGATAAACAAGCATGGTTTCTTGTGGAGGCGGCTTTCCGTGCACGTTATATAAGCGAAGACGCTCAAAGCAACCCACAGCTTCTGGTAGAAGCGGAACTTTTTCATAAGCTTACACTGAAGCCCACACAGTCTTTAGACGAATTTCACGGCCTTGTTGTGGAAAAAGGTTTGAAATTGAAAAAACAGGACAGAGATATGTTGACTAAATTTATTGAAGGTCTCCCCACACAGCTAGCATTATGTCTCAAGGTGTCATTACTCCGGTTCATGAGAGCGATGATGTACCCATAACAAGCCCTGTTGTGCTAGTGGCAAAGCACAATGTTTAACCCGGCCAAGTTCCTGGAAGCCGTAAAGCGGCGCTAAACATGTTCCGATTTTGCTGTGATTTTCGCCATCTGAATTCACAGACGCTCGACTTTCAGTACACGATTCCAGATTTACAAGAACTGACTGAGTCATTTTCGCAGCGTAAGCCCAATTTCATTAGTTCAATTGATTTGAGTTCTGGGTTTTTCCAGATGGGCATTTCCCCCGAGTCAGCTAAATACACCGCTTTCAGTACGTGTTTTGGAACGTACAAGTTCCTGAGATTACCGATGGGTTTGATGACCGCCCCTAACAGTTTTCAGCTTCTGATGGACAAGGTGCTGTGTGGACTTACATTTCAAACTGTGCTATGTTACCTGGATGATGTGCTCATATTCTCTGAAACTTTTCACGAACATCTGGCTGATCTTCAAGAGGTATTCACGAGACTCAAGACAGCAGGTCTCAAACTCGGTCCGGCAAAATGTACATTTGCCAAATCTAGTTGTGTGTTCTTGGGTCATGAAATCTCAGCTGAAGGAATTCGACCCCCACGAGACCGTGTGATGGTAATTCAGCAATATCCCACACCAACTACAGCAAAAGAGTTGCGAAGGGCTTTGGGATTGCTCAATTGGTTTCGCAAGTTTATCCCAAATTACAGTGCTGTTGCTAGCCCATTGACACAATTACTTCGGAAAGGAATTCGTTTTCTATGGACCAGTATGCACCAGGATGCATTTGATGAACTCAAGAGACTGCTGGTGACATCCAATGCACTATCATTTCCACGATACGACATACCCTTCAGGGTCGGTGTGGACACTTCCAGCAAAGGTATTGGGTACATGCTGTACCAGATTCACCCACCCACTTCTACTGCAGACAATTCAGATGATTCGGATCGCGTAAGGGTTATTCGGTTTGGCTCGAAGGCTTTAACTAAATGGCAACAGTCGTATGGTCCAACGAAGCTCGAGTTGTTAGGAATGGTCACCAGCATTCTGGAATGTGCTTCTTATTTACGGAATAGGCCTTTCATCTTGGAGTGTGATCACCAAGCCTTGAAACCGTTGTTCCTGAAGAAAATGAAAGGTGCTATTTATGAGAGATGGATGGCGATACTGCAACAGTTCTCGTTTGAAATTCAGTACAAGCCAGCAGCACAGATGCGGGTGGCCGATGCCCTTTCCCGTTGTCATCCAAATGCCGATTTTGGCTCTCCAGGACCCAGCCCGGATGAGGAAGACCCTTACTTTCCATATGTACCGGAGCCTAGTGGTTCTATCGTCTTACCTGGAGGAAAACAGTTGAAGGATCTCCTTTGTCGAGCAGACACATCCCATGATGAGGACCGTCTTTCTATGGATGATTATACTCCAATGGACTGTAAGGTCTCTGTGGAATCACCTGTGCGTGTTGACGGGCATATCATTTCTGATAAACCTGCTACGTCAGACCCAATATTAGTACCCCCACCTGTGTTTCTTAGTGAGGATGACTACGATGCCGATTCGGAAGGCCCTCCGCCTCGAGCTGCAGCAGTTAATATCGTTAAGGCCGACATCAACTCTGGTCCAGACCAAGGCCCATCATGGGACAGCCAGACCACAGGACTAGGAATTTTCACCAAAACTGATTTCACTCCAACATCGTTGGCTGCATTGCAATCTCAGGATCCGGCCCTCCAACCATTGCTGTCCTACCTGACTTTGGGTCAGTTACCGGAGTTACAGAAGGATGCCCGTCGCATCCTCCTTGAATCGGGCGACTATATCGTCGTGAACAATTTTTTGTTCCATTCTAGGATATGCAAATCCAAACGATCGAAGGACTTGAAACACTACCAACTTGTCTTGCCCACCACGTTGTGGAAAACCATTATTCAGTTATACCATGATTCACCGCTGGCAGGCCATGGGGGCATCAATGATACGATTGACAGGATCAAAGAACACTACTTCTTCAAGGGACTTGTGCAGACAGTAACAGACTATGTCAAATCATGTGATATTTGCCAACGGAGGAAGATGACCAAAGTCTACACTAAATCTGGTATCACGGCCTATCCAACGCCTGCTGCGCCTTTTGACGTCTGGCAACTTGACCTATTTGGTCCTCTTCCAGTCTCCACACAGGGCT
>JAVTVY010038528.1:0-17005 GCA_036873755.1 Hanleya hanleyi | reverse complement strand
TTACCAGTGAAGAACATGGCGATGGTGTGACAATAATTACAAGCTTTGAGCGGGTGCATAATATTGCCGATACGTTGAGACGGCGAAGTGAAGAACAAGACCAAGAGGTCAGGGACGCTATGGAAGAAGATGAGGCTGTCACTACGGACGATGAAGAACTCCCCGATCTAGAGTTCCAAGAGTGGGTAAACAGTAACAGACCCCCAGCAAATACAGCGGCTACCCAAACACCAATTATAACAACGCCGGCTACAGAAACAGGAACGCCAGCTACAACAACAACAACAACAACAACAACAACACCGCCATCCTCTTGGGCCGAGGTAACCCGCCTGAACGAGCAGATTAATGAAATGAGGGAAGACATGGATCAAATGGACGCTGTGAAGTTTAAACTACAACAAGACCTACATAAGGAAGAAAGTAAATCAAACTGTAGCGTGTGTACCAACGAGGAAAGCATGTACGCCCTATTCCCGTGCGGGAATTTATGCCTATGTGAGGAATGCTGGGTAACCCTAACATGTATAGGGGAGACGTGCCACTGCACTGAAACGGACGAACTGCATTTAAAGATCAAGTGTCCCGTGTGTAGGAGGCAGGTGTCCGGGGTGAAGAAAATCTACCGCTCGTAAAAAAAGTGTCGTAACACTTTTCAAAGGCCCTTTTCAGGGCCACCCAATGTTTTCGAAAGAGAACTTCTAACTGAAAGCACAACACCAGCTCCCATCACCACACTCAATGAACACTAACACTCATTTTTGAATTTTCTACTATTTTTATTAACACAATAGAATGAACGTGTTCACCACAGTAGACTCTGGGTATTGAATTTTTAATACAATTATACGCTATGAAGGCGCTTCAATGCACATAGAATGAACATAGAATGAACATAGAATGTAGGAATACGATAATATCTGAATGTTTTCAATGCAACAAGACTTGAAAATGTTCAATATTTATACAACAAGACTAACACAATAGAATGAACGTCTTCACCACAGTAAAACTCTGGGTATTGAATTTTTAATACAATTATACGCTATGAAGGCGCTTGAATGAACGTAGCATGTAGGAATACGGTAAATGTCTGAATGTTTTCAACACAAGACTTGAAATGTTCAATAGTTATGCAACAAGACTTGTTTGAACTCATCATCGTCTTTCCGCCCCTGGTGCACGTAGATGTAGGTAGCAATCTGTTCACGTGGAATTCTGGGAGGACAGGCAGCTTCCAATGCCAGGGCAATTTGCTCCTCGGTCACGTCCTGTAGTGCCTGAGTGATCAGCGCGTATGATGGTATTATATTATCCAGACACGTATGCATGTTTATCGGACGGTTGTTCACACAACCTGCACATGCTTCGATACGCAAGTGTCGAATGCGAGGTCTGACATGATCCATGAATGTGTCGATGTATTTCTTACAAATATACTGAGTCACCTGGTCAGACAGGGCTTCATGAATTATAGCTGTGAGACTCTGCAACTTGCGCCATGCCGTTATTTTCAAGGTGACGCCCTGAGGACAAGGAACACGCTCTTGCGTATCTGACCTCATTTTCCATTTCCGTATATGCACCAGGAGCTGGTCGTTGAATCTACCACAGCTGACAAAGATGTCGTCACCCACATAAAATTTCACTTCGTCACTCCCCTGCTGGACAATGACCGCATCGACGGCGTAATCAATGGTCTGTAGTTTTAGCCAGGTGTCGAACGTTAAGGCGATATGCCTAGCTGGTCTGTCGTTAAAGGCCGGTGCGTTAAAATGCACTTCTTCGTCTTTGACACTCACAGTTAAATAGGCTGAGAGCTCCCAAATGTTCGTGTGGGCTGCCTGGTAGGCCTGCTGGATAATGTTATTGATCTGCTGCACAGACATAGGAAGTTGCACCTCTTCTTCTTTCACTGGCTCAGGCACTTGCTGGGGCACTGGCTGAAGCACTTGCTCAGGTATTTCTAAAGGTGTTAGTCGGGGCCGTTTGGGTGGTGCACTGCGTTTGGCAGGTACATCAGACTCTGGGTGCGTACCTTCGGTGGTGTCCATGACTAAGATATCATCATCTTGTACAACGTGGACTTGAAGTAGATCTGCTAGTTCTTCATTTCCCGTCTTCTTCAGCCCCTCCACGAAGGCTAGAAATGCATAGGGGCCAGAGCGCAGTAGACCGTCGATGAGGGCTCTGTTTTGTCGTGAAGTGGTTTTCTCCGCCATGATATCTTCGACAAGCTATTTCAGGAGTATGTTTTCCTCCATAAGCAGATCACATAATTCGGCCACATGCTGCATCTCATCAATGAGGCGAACACGGTACTGTTGAAGCTTAACTCGCTGGCGTGACTCCATGACTGTGGACTCAGGCTGGTCAGTAGCTGCTACGGTGTAATAGGCTGGTGAAATTGCACTGGTAAAATGAAAAGCTTCTCCACGTCTCATACAGGCAGGCAAGCAGGCTGGCAGGCTGGCTAGAGGTCAGGCAGGCAGGCAGGCAGGCAGGCTGGTGAGGTAAGTCAGAGTGCTCCGTAAGGTAGTGCAATGAATACACCCAACCACTAAAAATTATGCCCTTTTATACGTTTTCCAACATGGCCGACTAAAAATTTGGACATCCATTTTCCAACATGGCCGACTAAAAATTTGGACATCCATTTTCCAACATGGCCGACTCAAATGCCGCCATTTTCCAACATGACCGACTAAAATACCGCCATTTTCCAACATGGCCGAATAAAATGCCGCCATTTTCCAACATGGCCGACTAAAAATTTGGACATCCATTTTCCAACATGGCCGACTAAAAATTTGGACATCCATTTTCCAACATGGCCGACTAAAAATTTGGACATCCATTTTCCGACATGGCCGCCTAAAAATTTGGACATCCATTTTCCAACATGGCCGACTAAAAATTTGGACATCCATTTTCCAACATGGCCGACTAAAAATTTGGACATCCATTTTCCAACATGGCCGACTAAAAATTTGGACATCCATTTTCCAACATGGCCGACTAAAAATTTGGACATCCATTTTCCAACATGGCCGACTCAAATGCCGCCATTGTGGGGAAAAACCCTAGTACATCAACACACACCAACAAGTCTAGACATGTACCAAAGGCCACGCCTCTTTCAACCCAACCGGAAGTGACGCCATAGTTACATCCGGGTGAAATTAGACTTTAAATACGCTATATATACTACTCAGCTAATTGCCACATTCCCACACAAAGAAATGATTATATTACACAAACTTTTCGGGATGATGGCTTCATACTGCTACAGGCAAATAAAGCCGTAGCTGAGAGTTTCTTTGAGATGGCTAATAACGCACATCCTCTATTGAAATTCACGTATGAAATATCTGAAAACGAGGCGAATTATCTAGACGTTGCCGTTTTCAAGGGGAATTTTGATTGAAATTGTAGTTTAAGGGCCGCTTCCCATTCGGATTTCGCGGCCCATCAACTCAATGTTTTATTTGAATTTCGCGGTACATTACTTTGTTTATTGAATATCTTTTCCAGCGCTAAATATATAAATAAATAAATAAATAAATAAATTAATAATAAATAACAATGAGAGAATAGTAGGAGATATAAATAGAAGTAAATAAGAATCGCTATATGTACAAGTTCGTAAGTCTCTTTTTGGTTTTTGGTTAAGTTATACTGGTAAATATGAGTTCACTGTAATCGCGTGTATGATTCCTTTGTCTTGGTACCCCTTAGTACGCACAAAGCCGTCCAGAAAAAACTGGGAGAACCATGGGCGTCTTCAGGATTTTTCGGATCGACTTCACTAACGACGCCCTTGGGAACAGGGTGGGTTCTTCCAGAAATCTGTGCCTGTAACAATTGCTTGGAGTGTGTATAGGGGCACAGGACGGCAGGTCTACGTCCTATATTGCGTGAAAGTCAAAGGATCGATCATATTCTGTGTTAAGGCGTCAGTTCGGTGTCATCTATGGGGTAGCGTGTCGGTGTGGTTTAGGATGTGATGTTCTGGTTCTGGAGGTTTCTTGTTGTGCGGCGATGTTGGTATTCTTGTGATCGTCATCCGTCTTCTGTTTTCAGTCTTATCCAGCCCGTCTTTGGTCTTCGGTGTGCCGTGAGGTGCTGTTTAATAATTTTTTATCGTCATCAGTGTTCTGTTGGTCTTGTTCGTCTGTGGTCTTCAGTATGCTGTGCTGTGCTGTGTTGAGGCGCTAGTTCGGTGACATCTATGGGGTAGCGTGTCTGGCGTGGTATAGGGTCGAGTATTCTGGTTCTGGACGTTCTTATGGACAGACGATGATGACCTTCATCGTGTTCATCTCCATTTCTGAAAGTATAAGATGAAACAGTGTGTAGTATTCATTTTTGTGAGTGACATTATCTGTGTGCGTGGTTGGTTCTTGGACGTGTGCTAATGATTTATGTCCTTGGTTGTTGAATTGGTAGCGGCCTTTAGGTTTTAGAGACGAATGAGGTTACCGGCCCACACGGAACATGGTATCTCCGGTTCCCACATTGCCTATTTTATTGCGAAAGATAGTTTTTGGCCAATATTGTCGCAGGGATGTTGATTGGTCTTGGCCTCCGATTTTTGAGACTAAATGTGGCAACCGGCCCACACGGAACATGGTATCTCCGGTGCACACATTGCCTATTTTATTGCGAAAGAGAGATTTTTGGCCAATATTGTCGCAGGGATGTTGATTGGTCTTGGCCTCCGATTTTTGAGTCTAATGTGGCAACCGGCCCACACGGAACATGGTATCTCCGGTGCCCACATTGCCTAAATTTTATTCCAAAAGAGAAATTTTGGCCAATGCTGACATTGTTAGTTAGTGGTGCGCATGCACGGGGATAGTGTTATATACTGGAATAATAGCCAGCAGTTTTGATAAAATCTATTAAGGACTTGAATACCTGTTTTCTAATGGGGGGCTTAGGGTTTAATATCGCTGGTAATGTTAAGGGAGTGTTGAATTTTTTTAATTCGTTTCTAAGGTCTCGCGTTGTGGGTAGTGTTTAGGGCATTCAAGTAGAACATGTTCTATTGTTTCTTCTACATTGTTGCATGCGGTACAGAGTGGTGAGGTGTTTTTCAGAAGCATGGACAGATTAAGTCCGGTTTTGCCTAGTCTTAGTCTTGTGATGATGCGGTCATCACGCTTATTGTCTGGCTGGAATCCTTGGACTTGTCTTTTCTCTCCATCAAGAATCTTATGTAACCATCGTCCACGTTCTTCTTCGTTCCATTCCTTTTGCCACTTGCTATCTATTTTGCGTCTAATGATAGTGTTGAGTTCCTTATATCCTAATCCTATTGGCACATCGTGTGTGGTTTTTGCAAGACTGTCTTTGGCAGTTTGGTCGGCTGCTTCGTTACCTCTGATGTTGACATGCGCGGCGACCCAAGCTAAAATGGCGTCTATACCCTCGTTGTGTATTTGTGTACAGATATATTCTATTTTGTGTATGAGATCAGGTCTACTGTCAGATATAGAATTTTCAATGGATGTGAGTCCACTAAGGGAATCGCTGAGTATCACAGCACGGATTGGTTTGTGCTCGATGATCCATTCGAGAGCCTTAATTATAGCAATCAGTTCACTAGTGTATACAGACACATTGTCTGGAAGTTTGAAACCATTTTGTATGTTGAGCTCCGGTATAACAAAAGCTGATCCTGTGTTATTACTTGAGTTTTTCGATCCGTCTGTATAGATTTTTAAGTAATTTTTCCAGTTTTGGTTGATATATTCAAGGGTGGTGGCTCTAATAAAGTCTGGGTTGTCCTTCTTTGTGAGGTAGTCGTGTATACTTGTGTCCACGTGGGGCGACTCTAATTCCCAGGGTGGCCTAGTGATTTTGTCTGTGTCGCAGATGTGTGCGATTGGAATTTCGTGTCCTTGGAATAGGTTATTTACGGTATAGCCGAGGGGGGCGGAGTCTTTTTCCCAGTTTTTCTTTAAATATTCATATTCACTTTTATCTTCAAACATTTTGTGGCATGGGTGATTATCGCCCTTAGCTCTAGTTTTTCCTGCATATTTCAAGGACAGTTCCTCTCGTCTTAAACGAAGAGGTTTCTCATTGGTTTCTATTTGAAGACTACATAAGGCGGTTCCCTTGAAGGCTCCAGTAGCTATTTTTAGAGCAGAATATTGGATGCTGTCTATTCTTTTTAGTTGTGTCTTACATGCTGATTGGTAGGCGATGGACCCGTAATCTATTTTTGACCTGATTAAGGTTTGGTATAATTTTATCAGACTATATTTACTCGCTCCCCAATTTGTCCCAGACACACACCTCATGAGGTTCAGGTGTTTATTGCACCGGAGTACTAGTTGGTCGATGTGGTCTTTCCATGTGAGTTTTCTGTCAAAGATCATACCTAGGTATTTAACACTATTTCTGAATTCAATTTTCTGACCTCCTAGTGTTAGTTTAACGTCAATGTGTTTATTGTTTGAAAATATAATGCCCGTTGTTTTTAGGGCGGAAAATTTGAAGCCCCATTTATCCGCCCAGCCGCTAATTGTATGTAGTGTATTTTGCATTATACCTGTCAATTTTTTTATGGAACGTACGGTTTTCCAGAGGGCAGAATCGTCAGCAAATAAAGACTGTTCTACTTCTGGATGTTTCGTGTCAATTTCATTGGCTAGGCCATTGATGAGGCTGTTAAAAAGGGTGGGGCTTATGACGCTTCCCTGAGGGGTACCGTTGTCTAATTCATGGTCGGTGGATAGGGTGTTTCCTATGCGAACTTTAAAATTTCTATTGTTTAGGATGTTTTTTATCCAGTGTTGCATTCTTCCCTTAATTCCAAGTTTGCTTAATTGAATAATTATGCCGTCCTGCCATACAAGGTCAAATGCTTTTTCTATGTCTTTGAGTTTTGTTTAATAAGTTGTTGTTTTCCATATGAAATTCCAGTCTATTCTTTACCATGGTTTCCATTATTTTGCATAGATTTGAAGTGAGAGAAATTGGGCGGTAAGAGTTGCTGTCGGATGGATCTTTACCTTGTTTTGGGATTGGGATAACGATGGATGTTTTCCATTTACTTGGAAGTTGTTTGGTCTGCCAGCTAACATTAATCAGTTTCAAAATTAGCTTCTGTGTTTTATTAGGTAGGTGTTTAAGGATCGTGTATCCTAGTTTGTCTTCACCAGGTGAGCTCTCTTTTTTACAGTGTATAGCTTTGCGGTATTCATTAATGTTGAAGTCTGCATTGAGATAGCTTTCTAAATGATCGTCCAAATCGTTTTCTATCGTTGTCTCTTCCTTAATTTTTCTGAATTCTGGTTTCAGGTTCCTATCGCTACTGTTCGAAGCGAAAGATTCGGCGAGGTGTTCTGCCTTTTCTTTATTCGTTTTTTTAGTTTTGTTCAGTACAGGGACTGTGTTTGTTAGCTTTCCTTGTATATTTTTTATTTTGTTCCATACTTTTTTTGAATTGGTTTTGGTATCTATAGTGTTGCAAAAGTCTTCCCAACATTTTCATTTAGCTTCTTTGACACTTTTTTCAGCTATAATTTTGAGTTCCTTGTAGTTCGCGTGATCAATTTGGAGCCTACTTTTTTTGAATTTTCTAAGTGCCTTCTTTTTGGCCGCAATATTCTTTGCACACTCTGGGTTCCACCAGGGAACCGGGTTTTTGTTGTGGCGCTGTTGTGATATCGGAATATATTTTTGTGCTATGTTAAGTAGTGAATTTGTAATGTTTTCATTGAACATCTCTGGATCGGAATTGAATATCTCGTCATGATTTAGGCTTTGACAGTCTTTCTGGAAGCTTTTCCAGTCGGCTTTGGAGTAGTGAAATTTTGGAGGGGCGTCTGTCCTTTCAGAGTCCGGGTTTATACTAATTTTCGTCAGAATGGCGAAGTGATCGCTGTCAAGCGTGTCAGGAATCACTTCCCATACGGATTTAACAGCTAGATTAGGGGAGACAATAGTTAAATCTATTGCAGATAGTTTACCGGTGTTCATGTCTATTCGCGTCCCGTGGCCATTATTTAAATAGCATAGGTTATTTTGGTCAAGCCATTTTTCCACTACTTGGCCTTTTTCGTCTGCCTTGGTGCAATTGTCGTCCCAAATGGGGTTATGACTGTTGTAGTCACCACATATGATAATAGTGGAGTTAAATTTCTTTGTGATGTTGTCCAGTTCTTTCGGGGAGATTTTCTTTAGACTTCCTGGGGCATATAAATTAATGATGTTAATAGGTTTGTTATTGAAGAAGGCCTGGATAGCGTGCCATTCGAGATCGTCACTGGTAGGGCTTTTATCTAGTTCGATGTGAATCAGATCCTCTTTTATTAATATCAGGTTTCCCCCTAGTGCACCTGTAAGTCTGTCTGATCTATACGACTTATATCCGTTTATTGTAAATTTATTTTTTCCTGGTTTCAGAAATGTTTCCTGAACACAAATTATATCTGGGCTGATTTCATTTACTAAGACTTTAAGATTGTCCCCGTTTTCCCCGATGCTTCGGGCATTCCATTGGAGTATTGATAATTGGTTTTTGTTGAATTTTGTAGTAGTTATATCTCTCGTTTTGTGACTGATGCATTGGCAAGTGGATTATCTTATGTTGTTATGTTGAGGGCCGGGATAGACTTTTCTAGGGGTGTGGATGTTTTCTTATCGTATTTCGGATTTTCCCCCCAGTTAATAATTTCATCGGAGCTAAACTCCCAATTAAGGAAGTGCCGCGCAATTTTTACTATCATGTCGGTCTTATTAAGCTTAGGTTGCAGGGGGTTAATAACTGAGTGTAACACAATGTTGATAAAGCCCAACAGGTCTAGCTTGGTTAGGTTCTTTGTTTCTGTTTCTTGTTCATTGTTTTCGGTCTCCATTGTATCACATGAGTTTGTGTTCACGGCTGTGACTATTGTCTCAGTTGCCTTTGTATTGTGTAGAGCGGTGGTCATTTCTGTACTGAATTTTCTATTTATTCTGGTTTCTTTTACAGCTTCTGCGTAAGAAATCCCTTTTTCTGCTTTAGTGAATTCAACTCTTTTTGCCTCTTTGAAAGCTATACAACCTTTGTAGGCCGCTGAATGGTTGCCTTTGCAGTTTACACATGTTACTTTTGTTTCAGTACATTCTTCGTAATTATGATTTCCAGAGCATTTCGCACATACAACTTGGGATTTACAAAATCTAGCTATATGACCACCATATTTCTGACAGTTATGGCATCGTTTTGGTGCGTCAAAAAAAGGTTTAACTATAATGTTACGAAGCCATAGCCGGACAGTTTCCGGTAATTTTGATCCTTTGAATACTAGCATAATGCTTGTCGTTTCCCGTTTGTTCTTTTGCATTCTTTGGGCATATACGACGTTTTGTTTTGAGAGAATGGGGAAAATGTCTTCTAGTTTGACACTGAGGTCAATTCCATAAATTACTCCTTTGCATTGCTCTCTACGCTGTATGAATTATTACCCTACTCGCATATACTGAAATATAAGAGCATCCACTTCGTGTCATGCTCCAATAAAACCCCAACACAGTGTTTGAGTGGAAGATGACCATGGCTTTATTTGAGAGCAGACAGGTTTGGCTAGTCTTTTGTGTTAAATGCCGTCATTTACATCTGACGACGATACAGCTCACCAATCTCCAATGTACGAGTTGTCACAGCGAAACAGCTCATCAATTACCAGTATACGAGTTGTCAGAGCATTTCCATCATAGCTCTCTAGATTTGTATCTAATACCGCTTATGCCGGTGCTAGGGACCGTGTGGTCATATCTTCCAAGTTGCCACATGAACAGGTACAATAAAAGCGTACCTGAGATACAACACATATCACGGATCGTTAGATTCTTGGTATGTGCTTTAGAATAGGTTAACCAGAAGACTATTCTGTGAAGTCATGTGACGCAGTCAGTATGTCTGCACCTCTTCCCACTTCACTTATATGTGTTGTAACTAAGCAATTTCATACATGGCAAAACACACATGTACTGACCGTCTATACACCACGGTATTTATGACACGTCAGATACTCACATCCTCCAGATGGTGTCAAAAGGGAGGTTAACTTGAAAGGTCACATGTCGGCCAATGGGGCACATCCTTAAAAGATCCATATGGTGACATAAGTGATCGGTCAGAATGTGTCCACCAGTAGGCACAAGTCCCAGATGGCGACAAAAGGAGACACACACGACATACATGCCTTCAAACACATTTGCCATATGAAATTAGTTATGCCAAGCAGATAGGATAAAGCCATGGCAGCATACAGTGCGAAAAACGAATATTAGCATGGGTGCTTAATATATATAAATCATGACTGAATAAGTGAGGAATGCAATGTTAAAGGGTGGGAAAGATAGGGAGGGGATTAAAAGCGGAGACAGAACAGTGCCGTGAGTAGTAGGTAGAGTTGATTAAGTATCTATAGCCCTCAATTGCGCATGCGCGAGAACCTTTTTTGACGTCATTTGGGGCGGAGCGAGGGGGTTATTTGGGCGGAGCGAGGGGGTTGGGGGCGTGGCCTATGAGTGCACTTGCACCCAATTTTTGGAAAAACCCAGATTTTCAAGATGGCGGCTTGTTTTTGTATGTTAGGGGTGGTGTGATTCAAGATGGCGGCTTGTTTTTGTATGTTAGGGGTGGTGTGATTCAAGATGGCGGCTTGTTTTTGTATGTTAGGGGTGGTGTGATTCAAGATGGCGGACAACTTCACACCCAGTGCACTGACTGACCTTACCTCCACGAAAAAAAAAGTTCCGACAAAAAAAAAAAAAAAAAAATGTATTCATGCGCGGTGATGCGGTTTGGCCGTGGTTTTGGCGGTGATTCGGTCACATGAATGTCTCCTACGGGCCACCGTATGATATTCATGTTTTTACCTTTTATGTGACGTACATCTATGTGCACCAAGGCCGGAAAGATGATGATGACTTCAAACAAGTCTTGTTGAAGAACTATTGAGAACAAGGAAAACTGATCTGGAGAGTGTATAATTGTATTACAAAAAAAAATCATAGTTTTTTCACTGTTAATGTGTATTTGAAAAATTCAATACTCACTGTTAATGTGTATTAAATTCAATTGTGAATACGTTCATTGTGTGTTAATAAAAAATAGTAGAAAATTAAAAAATGTGTTCATTCTTTTTTTCCTTTTTTAATAGTCAAATAGCTCCAAAACGTCTATTTCCATTCTTGCGCATGCGCAGAATGCTGATAGTTCAACCCACACCAGTCCATCATATGGCCCTTCATCTCACCTTCACATTGATACCTCACTCGGCTCCATTGGGCCACTAGGGGCTCTTCTAGCTCCAAAAAGGCTAGTTTCATAGCCTTCGGCCTTCGCGCATGCGTAGAATTACCCTAATTCAAGCCCACACCCAGTTTATCAGATGCGCCTTCACGTTACCTTCAATTTGATACCTCATTCGACCCGATTGGACCATTAGGGACGCCTCTAACCCCATGGTTGTATTAAGTAAAGTGGCCATTTTGGGGCAGTACATGAAGGTGTTTGGGGTAGAGATGGACCGCTATGGGCCCGAATGGGTCGTGGAGGGTGTCAAAGTGAAGCTTGTGTGGGGTAGAGTCAGAATGGCGTGTTTTTGAATGCAAGTCGCGTCAATCTGCGCAGGCGCAGTTGGTTGTAGTAAGTAAAGTGGCCATTTCCGGGCAGTACATGAAGGTATTTGGGATCGAGATGGGCTATTCACGGTTCGAATGCGTCCTGGAATGTGTCATCTTGTAGTTCTCGGGGTGTACATTCCGATTTGAGGGATGTCTGCGTCATCTGTGACGTCATTGATGACGTCATCGGTACGAGTAGTAGCGAAAGTGGACATTTTGTGGGTGCGTGAGGGTGAGTTTGGTGTAGAGATGCACCATCCTTAGTCCGAATGCGTCGTGTGGGGTGTCATTTTGTAGCTCTCGGGGTGTACATTCCGAATTGAGGCATGCCCGAAGCATCTGTGACGTCATCGATGACGTCATCAGTAGGAGTATTAGCGAAAGTGAGCCTTTTGGGGCAGTGCAGGAAGGTATTTGGTGTAGAGATGGACCATCCGAGTTGCGAATGCGTCGTGTGGGGTATCATGTTGTAGCTCTCGGAGTATAGACCCTGATTTCAGGGATATTTATAGCATCTGTGACGTCATTGGTGACGTCATTAGTACAAGTTGTAGCGAAAGTGGGCATTTTTAGCAGTGAAGGATGTTATTTGGATGGACCGCTATGGGTCCGAATGGGTCGTGGAGGGTGTCAAAGTGAAGCTTGTGTGGGGTAGAGTCAGAATGGCGTGTTTTTGAATGCAAGTCGCGTCAATCTGCGCAGGCGCAGTTGGTTGTAGTAAGTAAAGCGGTCATTTTCGGGCAGTACATGAAGGTATTTGGGATCGAGATGGGCTATTCACGGTTCGAATGCGTCCTGGAATGTGTCATCTTGTAGTTCTCGGGGTGTACATTCCGATTTGAGGGATGTCCGCGTCATCTGTGACGTCATTGATGGCGTCATTGGTACGAGTAGTAGCGAAAGTGGACATTTTGTGGATGCGTGAGGGTGAGTTTGGTGTAGAGATGCACCATCCTTAGTTCGAATGCGTCGTGTGAGGTGTCATTTTGTAGCTCTCGGGGTGTACATTCCGATTTGAGGTATGTTCGCGTCATCTGTGACGTCATTGGTGACGTCATCAGTAGGAGTAGTAGCGAAAGTGAGCATTTTGGGGCAGTGAAAGGAGGTATTTGGTGTAGAGATGGCCATCCGTGGTCCAAATGGACCGTGTGAGGTGTCATCTTGTAGCAACGCCCACCAACACCATTCTTAATGCTTCAACGCCCTGGTGAAATAGATCAGAAGCTCTGATATTCCATGGAATTGTCACTAATTCTTCGAAATGCAGTGATGCCCGTCAACGCTCGTGGTTACACCTTAACACTCTAACATAACGCCATGATATAGACCGGAGAGAGAACAACAACAGCAACAACAACAAGGATGACACATGAGAGAACAACAACAACAAGAAGTTTTTTTCATATAGTTTATTTTCCCCAATGTTACATCATACCCACGCTGGGGAGCCGCGTTGGGTATATTTACAATTCAAGAAGATTCTTATCCAATCAGAGGCCACCATTTGCATGTTTCATATTCGTTCCTGTCCGTTAGATGTATTCTTGTCCAATCAGAAGTCTCCATTTCGGAAAGTGCCATCTGAACCGTTTATTCTAATCATCGTCGGGCAGGCCAGGATACCGTTGAGGCAACATATCCTCAGATACATGTTTGTGCATTCTGAGTATCTATCAGTGCATGGGTGAATACATTCACCCGATGGCAATATTCCGTAGTTTGGTCACGAAGAACGTAACATTGGTCACCCTCTCCACTGTCCACTTTGTGTTGGGGCGTTGTTGTTGGGCCCATTTCAAGGGATCCACGGTGTCCAGTTTCTCCAGCATCGTCTTTAGCGACACTCGGTTAATGATGGTAAACGGTTGGTCAAATACCCGGATGTTACTGCTCGGGTAAAAATATCGGACTTGGTCTGTCTCCTTATGCCGCAGCACATAACCAAACGCCAGATTCAATTTGAAGGACGTAGCTTGGTCATTGAAGATGGCTTCCATGTAGCTGCGTAGACGGGCGAGGTCGGTCAGTCGGAAATTGTAGATATCTTGAATAGGGCGATGACCAGTGACGCCGATAAATGTCACTCACTGGCTGGGCGTCCTGTAAGAGATCGCTAGGAACATTTATGGGCTCGTCCAGAAAATGTTCGATGTTGTCAGGCGTATGACTCGAAACCGTAACGGAGGGGTCCGGCTGGATATCCAGGCCCTCCTGGACCGTGGGTATAGGCAGGCTCTGCGTCATCGCATCACCAGTGGCTTTCGTCTCTCCGGGTTCATCTTCACTGGGTCTGACCTTCCGCGGCTCCTCTTTAGTGGAAAGTTGTCGCCCAAACCGTAGAGACGGGGCATGCCTCAAACGTTGGTGCCGTCTAAACCGACTGAGTCCGACTAACTGACCTACTCGTTTGAAGAGTCGACCACAATCATTACATAGTACTGTCGCACCCGCGTGGAGTACCCTCTCATGGCGCAGTAAATTATCCTTCCGATTGAATGACCGTGCACAGATTATACAAGGATACCGGGCATCGTTGTGGGTGGAGGCCTCGTGGCGTCGTAACTTATCTAGACGAGTAAACATCTTCTGGCAAGTTGTGCAAGTGAACATCTTGGTGGTTGACAGATTGTCTGATGAAACGGCCAGGCCGCCTCCCTTTTATAGCACGCTAGCCGGTGATCTATTTTTAGCACGCTCAGTTCAACTATCCCCAAGTCGAGGGCCGAGCCGTGACATCTTCGGTAATCTCCGTGTCTCTTCGGTCACCTCCGTAACGTCAACGACCAACATGTAGACATATAGAGTATGTACGGCATGTTATGGTATTCATCAGTGCATGAGTGACGCATTCAGCCGATGAGGGTGGTCGGTCAGCTTGGTAACGAAAAACGTAACATTGGTCACACTCTCCACTGTCCACTTGGTGTTGGGGCGTTGTTGTTGGGTCCATTCCAAGGGATCCACGGTGTCCAGTTTCTCCAGCATCGTCTCTAGCGACGCCCGGTTAATGATGGTAAACGGTGGGTCAAATACCCGGATGTTACTGCTCGGGTAAAAATATCGGGCTTGGTCTGTGTCCTTATGCTGCAGCACATAGCCAAACGCCAGATTTAATTTGAAGGACGTAGCTTGGTCATTGAAGATGGCTTCCACGTAGTTGCGTAGTCGGGCGAGGTCAGTCAGTCGGAAATTGTAGACATCTTGAATAGGGCGATGACGGTAGAAACAGTGCCGGATCATGGGCCAATGGCGCCGATAAATGTCACTCACTGGATGGTCTTCGTGTGACAGATCGCTGGGAACATTTATGGGTTTGCCCACGAAGTGTACTTTACCCTCCACGTCGTACAAAATCTGGCCCAAGGTCTTGTCGTCGGAATTTGACTGTTGAATTAAGGCGACATCATCATCGTCCCTCGTGCGATGGGTGGGAGTTCCCCCTGTTTCGATATTGATGCCTACGGGCTCTTCTACCTGCAAACGTGGCTGCCGAACAGGGTGTCGTGTGCGTTGGTGTCGCAGCAACTGACTGGTCGGTTTGAAAAGCCGACCACATTCTTCGCATGGACGCTTGGGTACTTCATGGCGTGCACCTGTGTGGCGCTGTAAATGATCCGGGCGCTGAAACGACAGTGTACATATCGTACAGTTATACCGGGCGGTTCCTTCGTGCTTGGTAGCCTCATGGCGGCGCAAGTCGTGCAGACGAGTGAATGGTTTCGAGCACGTAGTACAAGTGAACATCTTGGTGGTTGACAGAGTGTCTGATGAAACGGTCGGGCCGCTTCCCTTTTATAGCACGCTAGCTGAGGTCGGAAGTGACATTTGCATATGACCTCTGTGAGGTCACTTCCGCTTCCGTTCACGTGACCGGAAGTGACCTTTGGCCCCGGCGCGCAAAGGTTTCCACACTCATACGCCGCCATTTTGGAGCCGCCATGTTGGATCCGCCATTTTGGAACCGCCATCTTGGATATGTCCCATAATGCACCGGGTCAAAATACTCGCTTCTGATTGGACGAGAGCTCCGTGACGGATTTTAAATACTCGCTTCTGTTTGGTGTACGTCGCTAAAGGTCACCGGAACTGACCTTTGACCCCGGCGCGCGCAGTGTAAAGGTTTCCACCGCGGAGCCATGAGGCTACCAAGCACGAAGGAACCGCCCGGTATAACTGTACGATATGTACACTGTCGTTTCAGCGCCCGGATCATTTACAGCGCCACACACGTGCACGCCATGAAGTACCCAAGCGTAAATGCGAAGAATGTGGTCGGCTTTTCAAACTGACCAGTCAGTTGCTGCGACACCAACGCACACGACACCCTGTTCGGCAGCCACGTTTGCAGGTAGAAGAGCCCATAGGCATCAATATCGAAACAGGGGGAACTCTCACCCATCGCACGAGGGACGATGATGATGTCGCCTTAATTCAACAGTCAAATTCCGACGACAAGACCTTGGGCCAGATTTTGTACGACGTGGAGGGTAAAGTACACTTCGTGGGCGAACCCATAAATGTTCCCAGCGATCTGTCACACGAAGACCATCCAGTGAGTGACATTTATCGGCGGCATTGGCCCATGATCCGGCACTGTTTCTACCGTCATCGCCCTATTCAAGATGTCTACAATTTCCGACTGACTGACCTCACCCGACTACGCAACTACGTGGAAGCCATCTTCAATGACCAAGCTACGTCCTTCAAATTAAATCTGGCGTTTGGCTATGTGCTGCAGCATAAGGACACAGACCAAGCCCGATATTTTACCCGAGCAGTAACATCCGGGTATTTGACCAACCGTTTACCATCATTAACCGGGCGTCGCTAGAGACGATGCTGGAGAAACTGGACACCGTGGATCCCTTGGAATGGACCCAACAACAACGCCCCGACACCAAGTGGACAGTGGAGAGTGTGACCAATGTTACGTTTTTCGTTACCAAGCTGACCGACCACCCCCATCGGCTGAATGCGTCACTCATGCACTGATGAATACCATAACATGCCGTACATACTCTATATGTCTACATGTTGGTCGTTGACGTTACGGAGGTGACCGAAGAGACACGGAGGTTACCGAAGATGTCACGGCTCGGTCCTCGACTTGGGATAGTTGAACTGAGTGTGCTAAAAATAGATCACCAGCTAGCGTGCTATAAAAGGGAGGCGGCCTGGCCGTTTCATCAGACAATCTGTCAACCACCAAGATGTTCACTTGCACAACTTGCCAGAAGATGTTTACTCGTCTAGATAAGTTACGACGCCACAAGGCCTCCACCCACAACGATGCCCGGTATCCTTGTATAATCTGCGCACGGTCATTCAATCGGAAGGATAATTTACTGCGCCATGAGAGGGTACTCCACGC
>JAVTVY010038527.1:0-15628 GCA_036873755.1 Hanleya hanleyi | reverse complement strand
CATTGACCGTGACAATCAGACCGATGTACAAAGATCGGGAGTGGTGACCAGCTTTCGAATGAGGCATCAGGAGCAAAATAAACGCAAAAATAGCTGAAATTCGAGCCAAATTGTCAATAATTTTTCATTCCGACTTTTCCACAAGATTGGGGGTTGGGAGTACAAACTTCGAGATAAACGGGACAAAACCAGAATAATACGCTCTCATTCACTCTAGATCAGGGTGTTGGTGTGATCCTATTGAAAATTAATCACTTTGACATTCACATTGACAATAATAGAACATACAGGTCACTAATCGTAACATACATGCCTAACCAAGGGGAGGTAATTCTGTATAGGTCTAAATAGCATATATGCAAGGCCAATGCTATCATACCATGTAGTATGCATAGAATCGAAACATTTCTGACTAAGATGAACGATCTTTACGATCCTGTTCCATATCAAGTCATTACAAGGTCAGAATAAGCGCTTTTATCGAGTGCAGTGTAGGTGGACATACAATATTTGGCCTACTCGTGTATAATAACCGCGCAATGGAGCCTACATTAAGGGTGCATTCCACACCTAAATGATGTGCGGCTAAAAACAGGCATGGGTTCGAATCTTCGGCCACAAATTGATGTAAAATCTTTAACAAAAACCCTGTAAAAGTATATATTTTCTAAACGGGCACACCCGTGCCATTATTTCAGAAGACTTGTGAGCTATTGAAATTGAATAGAAAATACGTACAATCCTCCTTAAACCTTCTTCAACTTTTCTGAAAAACTCCATAAAATATATGAAAATGTGTCAAATTCTAACCGCAACCCAGAGAAAACGTATGAAATGATTTTCTTTTTATGTATGTTAAAGTGTTTCTCGTCCAGAGAACAATTTAAAATGGAGAAAAAAACAGGGGGTCGACCTACTCGTTTTTTGTAAAATTTTATCGCCATAAAGGAATCATCATTTTCGCTTCCCGAAAAAGTGCGGTTTTTGGCCCGCCAGATATTCAATTCCGGACACGATTGACTCTGTAGTGGCGAGTGGGTGCGATAAACAAGCAATTGTTATATCCTCGTTTGAAGAAATGGTTCCGTCCAGCAGGATGATACTATAGATATCAGCTAGTAGAAAGGTAAGAAGAATTACCATGCTGTCAAAATCGGGCGTCCTTCCTTATTATAAAATTAGGGAGGGGCCATTTGTGCGAAACCGTGGCCTAGTGTGGAGTGCACCCCTAGCGCCGCCTAGTGTGGCTGGCGATCCTCATTCTGCATGTCGGTAACAGTTTAGAAATGTCTTCAGTATCATTCACTGTCCTAACCGTTACAAGAAGTCCTGATTTCGCATAACGGTAAATACAAATAGGATCAAATCTGAAAAATATTATATGTATACATTCCACACATGCTAATAACTTCTGTGACTAAAAATATATATTTAAAGAATAAAAAAAAATATGAATGGAAATGTCGGCGCAACGGTGAAGCTGTTTCTTTCAACATGCACACGAAAAGAAGAGGAACATCTAGATATTTCACAAAAACAATGCCATCTTCATCTCGGGGATATAATGAGTGCACTGATACAAAATTTTACTAAACAATAGTATTTGAAATTTGTAAAAAAATATTCCCCAATTTCCTACATTTCGGTAGAATTACCCCTTTGCACCGGTATGTGTATCTCACCCATGAATTTTTTTATTTTTTTTTTGCTTTCAATGAACTTGAGAATAATATAAGAGAAACAGTGAGCATATGAGGGTGAGTGTATCTATATTTTGTTAAAAACGAATAAAAAGGACAGGTTTGCCACTACCTGATAATACTTGGTACTTGATTGAAGTGTATACCCGACAAGACTACAGGACACTCCATACATACATGTATAAGCTACACAGTGAGTTGCGGTATTGCAGATATGATCTCACAAACATTAGTTCACAGCTGACACTAGAAGTCTCCATAAAGGAAGGGTTGAATGTGCTAAGTTTATTGATAATAATTGTTGAATGTGCTAAGTTTATTGATAATAATTATATAATTTATTTTGATATCAAAAATTTATTCAGAGTCCTTTTATATACTTCTCAACATTGAGCACTGCCATTGTCATGAACTCATTATTCTTCCTCCATACATTTCAGTACATTACATCTTGAAAAGATTTTAACAATGTTAGCTGCATTCCTATTACCCGGATATGAAATTCAAGCAAGCGAATTGGTAACACATGTAGATTCTGGGAGCGGCTGTGGTGACAAGCCTATATCCTATATCTAGCTGGCCTTAGCAGGTCCTCTCCCAGTGTAGATCATAAACCCTGACCTGATCCTTGGCTGCCTGACTTGATGGAATTACTTCTTAATAAGACTTTGATAGATGGCACTGGACATCTCAGCTAATTTATACTTGGGACTCCTGTGGATTTTATGTCTCTTTAAACAAACATGAAGCTCTCTCTCTGAGACAAATCGAGCGCAGGCCAGATCCACAGCAGTTTTGTAGCGTATACAGAGCATGACTGCATTGAAAGTGCATGACTTCGTTCATCCTGTGTAGGCTAACACTACGCAAGATTCAAAGGAGACTGGTTTGTAGTTTTCAACTGTACCATTGCTAAAACTGAATATGGGTTCTTGTTGTTCGAAGTCAACAAATTACGCTGACACGACTACTGTTAAATTTACTTATGACGGGACTAAAATCACCAACAAATGCGATGAAATCATCTGGGTTAAAGTTGATGCCGAGAGGGAACACATCAGCTTGGATAAACTTAACGCTGCAATCAATACTGCAGTTACGGCAGGTGGGGTTGTTGTAAACGCCAGTGGAAACGTGGACCTTGAAAAACACGTCAGCAAGAATAAAATCGCAACTGGGTCCTCTCAAATAAAACCGGGAAAAAGCCTGAAGTTGGACGTGGATTTAGGCCCAAAAGAAACGGTTTATGTTTCCATTAAGACTGCGAGTGGGGAAGTGCTTCTCGACGGATGTCCCAAACGAGCAAACAAAGAGTTCACAGTTTCACCTGAGAAATGCGTAGACAGCGAACCACAGCCATCACAATATCGTCGACCAAAAATCAAAAATCTAAAAAGAAGAAAAAGAAACTCCAGTCATATAGTGATGTAATATAGCAAGGAGAAAGATGTCCATCACCAAAATATTTCCGCCCATTTCTGTGGATCTATCTGTTATACTGAGCGATGATATTGTGACGAGGACTTGCGCAACGTACACAGGTCTCCGGACTAGCTTATGGTATGATAATAGACATTCATGTAGGGAACCACAGTTGCTTCCTCAACGGCTGAACAGCCAACATTCAAAAGTGTTCCGTGCTCAAAAATGAGGACCAATCCAGCAATACACTCTTAAAATTAAAATGTTGTATTATAAATGTCCGAGGAGTGACAACATTATATAAAGGGTTATATTTGTAACATTTCCGAAAGTGTTGAAAAAAAGAGTGTTTTATCCAACATGTAGTGCTGCATCAGGAGTAATAAAACACTTTACGTGCTAAATTTAACATTTGTGAAGTGTTGTATTGCTCCTGATAGAGCGCTATAATGTTGGACATAGCGCTCGTTTTCAACACTTTCTGAGAGTGTTACAAATATAACACTTTATATAATTTTGTCAATCCTCTGATATTTATAATGTTAAATACAACACTTTCATTTTAAGAATGTGCGTGGTGTAATTTCTCTCATAGACATGCTGTAGTTGCCGTCAGTTGGCCATTAGCATGGGGTGCAATTTATTTTGTCGCAGTTAAACACCAGTCTCCGGCCTAATGATAATCGACATTCATTTATCCCTCAAACTATAGCTGATTATACGTCGGCATTCGGAAATGTCAAATTCGATGAACAAGTTTCGTGCACAAAATGCCGGCCTCTCCAGCAATAGGTGGTGCAAATACCTCTCATGGAGATACCGTAGTTGCCGCCTGATGGAGTACATGTATATGTGGATAATATACCCATTGGGCACATAGTCGCAAATTTCGCCTCGTGTCATTCTCTCTATAGCTCTGACGGATAAAAACATTTCTGGCGAATTGGATTGATTCCTTGAATATTTTTCTGGAAATTTCTGAATCTACGAAGGATATCTGATTTGCTGAGCTTTGAGCGGCAAATCTACCTTCATTGTGATCCTTGTAGTACGACAACACAATTGCCCTAGCTCTCGTTAATCCAAGCAAAGTAAACGCGTGCTAAATGATATTAAGTCATCTGGGTAAAAGTTGATGCCGAGATGGAACACATCAGCATGGATAAACTTAACACTGCAATCAGTGCTGGAGTTACGGCAGGCGGCGTTGTTGTGAACGCCAGTGGAAACGTGGACCGTGAAAAACAATTCAGCAGGAATGAAATTGCAACTGGGTTTTCTCTAGCCCGAAAACATCGGCTAAGGAGTCTATTTTGTTTTTGGTTGTTGTTGCTGTGATAGGAATGCCACGCCCCCTTACCTACATTCACCTATCACAGCCAGAGTTTCTGGGTTAGGTTTTCTCAAATAAAACCTGGAAAATAACTTAATTTGGACGTGGATTTAGGCCTAAAAGAAACGGTATATGTTTCCGTTTCGACTGCAAGTGGGGAAGTGCTTCTCGACGCATGTCCCAAACGAGCAACCAAGCAATTCACAGTTTCGCCCGATAAATGTGTAGGCAGGGAATGGAGTCCACAGCCATTACAAGAACGATGAAATAAAATGGAAAACATGAAAAGAGGAAACCCAGTCGTTTAATGATGTAATATAGCAAGGAGGTCAATCACCAAAATATTTCCGCCCATCCTCTGTGAATCTCATCTGTTATACTGAGTGATGATGTTGTGACGAGGACTTGCTCAACGTACACAGGTCTCCGGACTAGCTTATGGTATGATAATAGACATTCATGTATCCCGGGAACCACAGTTGCACCACCAACGGCTGAACAGCCAACATTCAAAAGTGTTCCGTGCTCAAAAATGAGGACCAATCCAGCAATACACTCTTAAAATGAAAGTGTTGTATTATAAATATCCAAGGAGTGACAACATTATATAAAGTGTTATATATGTAACATTTCGGAAAGTGTTGCAAAATTAGTGTTATATCCGACATTTAGTGCTGTATCAGGAGCAATACAACACTTTACACGCTAAATTTAACACATGTGAAGTGTTGTTTTATTGCTCCTGATACAGCACTATAACGTTGGACATAGCGCTCGTTTTCAACACTTTCTGGGAGTGTTACAAATATAACACTTCATATAATTTTGTCCCTCCTCTGATATTTATAATGTTAAATATAGCACTTTCATTTTAAGAGTGTGCGTGGTGTCAATTCCTCTCATAGATATGCTGTAGTTGCCGTCAGTTGGCCAATGGGGTACAACTTATTTTGTCGCAGTTAAACACCAGTCTCCGGCCTAATGGTAATCGACATTCATCTATCTCTCAAACAGCTGGCACGTTGGCATTTGGAAATGTCAAATTCGATGAATAAGTTTCGTGCACAAAATGCCGGCCTCTCCAGCAATAAGTGGTGCAAATTCCACTTATGGAGTTGCCGTACATGTCGCAAAGTTCGCCTCGTTTCATTCTCTCTATAGCCCTTTCCGGAAAGTGTATGATCTCCCCCTGAATATCTGTCGCTCTTTAAGGTTAGAGGTATGAAACACTGCTTCCGGGAAGTAGTTGCCTCGGTTTCACTTTTACCAAAGCCACCCGAAATTATTTTGAATAATATAATAATTGATAAACTATTCCAGAATATCTGTTTGAAAAACTATTCTGTTTCCACTTTCTACATGAACCGGTAGATCTTGTTTACGTACATTATAAAGATAATTGTATTGAAAAATAGAATATGTAATTACTAATTGTGAGGGCCTTTGGTACTTACCGGAAGTTCTCTGGACCAATATGCTCCTAGTGGAACAGGGGAGATAAAATCCTTTCCGAATTGGGCTACAGCTCTGACGGATAAAAACATTTCTGGCGAATTGGATTGATCCCTTGAATATTTTCCTGGAAATTTCTGAGTCTACGAAGGATTTCCGTTTTGCTAAACTTTGAGCGGCAATCTACCTTCATTGTGATCCTTGCAGTGCTCAGCACCCAAATAGGGTTATCTCCCCTTCTGTCAGTCGATTGGCCCTGCCGTCATTCACTTTATATAACCCTGTACCAAAACATCATTTCACAAAATTAGCATCTCACCCGTCAAACAGTCCTTATCAGCATACTAAATACTGAGATATTTAATTTTGCAGATGTGAATGTGCGTGAGAATTAATTTATTTCGAAAAACAAACATTGTTGATTTGTTTTTTAACAAACGAGTGAGTGAATAGGATTTAACGTCGCTTTCAACATTGTTTCAGTCATATCGCGACGAATCAACTAAGCACCACCCAGCCAAGTTGCGTTCCTGCTGCTTCAAAGAAGAAATCTTTGAAGCAGCATGGAACCAGACACCCTTCATCCGCCCCATAAAACACTGAGGACAGCACACAATACAGAGATAGGACGTTTACACGGTGCAATAAAGACAAGTGATATTATACAGTGCTAGACATCACATTATCAAGTTCCTGTTGCTTCTCAGCAAAATGCATTGAAGCAACGGGAACAAACGATCGTTAGCTTTGATGTTGTGTTGTTGTTGTTGTTGTTGTAAAGAAATTAACAGTTAGCGGTAGTCATCGATTGTTTGTTTTCGTTTGTCTGCCGAATCCCCCAAATGCGCTGCAGTTGATAAATTCTGGTTAAGTTGTTGCGATCCAGAGCAGTTCGGATAAATAATCTCACTTTTAATCCCCGTCAAAGGCTACATTAGCTTGGTGAAGACCCACTGTGCGGAGAATGTCAGGGCGTTTTTTCACCCTGTTTAAGTGAATGAGGACAGGGTCGATCGACTGGCAGCAGGGGAGATAACCATGTTTGTATGTCGGCCCTTACTCTCATTAATCCGAGCAAAGTAAACACGTGATAATTGATATCTTCTCGACTTCACCGATGGATCCAGTTCGTCTTTATATATACGAGTGTTCATTCACCCCCATGGCTCATTCACCCCCATGAGTTCATTCTCCCGCATGGGTTAGTTTATAGGGATAGGGGGGAGATCGCGTGCCCTTTCTATACTACTCATCGCGCATGCGCAGTCGACCCATTCTACTGTAGGGTGTAAGCCTGACCCATGGAATCTCAGGTAGCGAAAACCCCAGGTCTCTCGCCCCACCCTATCCCGCACCACACATATGCGACCCGCTGTGCAGTGAGTAAAGCGGAGGAGGAGGAGTAGGAGTCGGACACGCCACGGATTATCCTAGGGAGATGTATATTGCGTTTCTGCGTCAAACGCCACCGATCGGTACCAACGCCGTGATATGCTTCTTACAGTGTTCAGTATTTAACAGATCAAGATATTGTCCCGTTTTCTCAGAAATGTAGCCTCCAATTGTTTTTGGTTGATATGGCGAATATCCCTTTCGGCTCGGTATGGCCAATTTTCTCATGTCACTGTTCTTTGGTGTTGAAATCTTGAAACCCATAACTTGGGTTTGGCTTCAAAACATCTGTTTTCTATGATGGCCGAGAGGGGCCATCGCACTTCGCCCTCAAGAAGTATGGGGCGAAGTCGCGATAGTACGAAGACGCGAAGCGATAATGCGAAGTCGCGAAGCGATACGCGAAGTCGCGAAGCGATATTGCGAAGTCGCGAAGCGATAATGCGAAGACGCAAAGCGATATTGCGAAGTCGCGAAGCGATAACGCGAAGACGCGAAGCGATAACGCGAAGACGCGAAGCGATAATGCGAAGACGCGAAGCGATAGTGCGAAGTCGCGAAGCTATAGTACGAAGCGAAGCGCGAAGTCGCGAAGCGATGCTCGAAGTCGCGAAGCGATGCGCGAAGTCGCGAAGCGATACGCGAAGTCGCGAAGCGATGCGCGAAGTCGCGAAGCGATACGCGAAGTCGCGAAGCGATACGCGAAGTCGCGAAGTGGTATGAAAGAAATCACTGCGCATGTCACGCTCAATTCGGAACGAGGCTTCACTCAGCACTGTTGATATCGGTTGACTGTCGAATTTCAGGTATAATTTCAAATTTATCACATTAATATTGATTGCCCACACTTACCCTCTTTCATGTTTACTAGGAAATATTTTAGTTACAATACATCGAAAATGAATAGCGTTTTACCAGGAAATATTACACTAACCACACACCAATATAGATAGGGATTTACTGGGAAATGCTATTGTATAACCATAAGCCAAATATATTGATTTACTAGGGACTGGAGAGAACTACGAAAGTATTGAATGATGGGTACTCTCTGCTTTGCTGGTATACATTTGCATATACTACTTCTGTAGTCATTGTTTTCCCATGCTATTGTACCAGACGGGTGTAGCACGGTATATACAACTGTAGCCGTTGTATTGCCACAATGAAACACACGTTCCTGTCATTTTATTGAAATTGCCATGAATGAAATGCAAGAACTATATTTCTAGGTAGTAAACTGAGTATTCTCAGCTGACTATGCGGACTATAATCAAGTGTCTACTCATAATTTATTACATGCAAAGAAAATATAACCGGGTTTGAATGTTCTGCATTATACGATATATATGATATATCATGAAAAACATAAAAAAAACTGTATATTTTGTTTTGTATTTCTTCTTGTTTTATCTCAAGATATAACTGGTTAACAGAAAAAATACAGAACAACCCAAGTAGTATGTAGCGAGCAAGTAGAGGGATTAGGTACCCTACTAGAGAGGGAATTTGCGGCGGGATTGCGGCGGGATGGGGGGGATTGGGGGGTGTGCGCAGGAGTGTTGTGCGCAGGTATGACGTCACTTCCGGTTTGGGTGAATGGGGCGTGACCTTGGGGGCATGTATTTCTCCGCGGTGATGCGGTCTGGCGGTGATGCGGTCTGCCTCCGCGGTCCGAAAGTAGTCCCAAAACCGTGGGTTTTCGTGAGAATGTTCGGCAATCTGTAGGCACCGCTAGTGGACCGATGGGGTCGAGTGAGGTATCAAAGTGAAGCTTAGGGGAGGGGGCATCTAATGGGCTGGGTGTGGGGTTGACATATCGGCCTTCTGCGCATGCGCGGCGGCCGAAGGGTATGAAAATAGCCTTTTTGGAGCTAGGGGAGCCCCTAGTGGACCGATGGGGTCGAGTGAGGTATCAAAGTGAAGCATTCATGAAGGGGCATCTAATGGACTGGGTGTGGGGTTGACATATCGGCCTTCTGCGCATGCGCGGTGGCCGAAGGGTATGAAAATAGCCCTTTTGGAGCTAGGGGAGCCCCTAGTGGACCGATGGGGTCGAGTGAGGTGTCAATGTGAAGCATTCATGAAGGGGCATCTAATGGGCTGGGTGTAGGGTTGACATATCGGCCTTCTGCGCATGCGCGGTGGCCCAAGGGTATTAAAATAGCCTTTTTGGAGCTAGGGGAGCCCCTAGTGGACCGATGGGGTCGAGTGAGGTATCAATGTGAAGCATTCATGAAGGGGCATCTAATGGGCTGGGTGTGGGGTTGACATATCGGCCTTCTGCGCATGCGCGGTGGCCCAAGGGTATGAAAATAGCCTTTTTGGAGCTAGGGGAGCCCCTAGTGGACCGATGGAGTTCTATGAGGTATCCATGTGAAGCCTAGGTGAAGGGGTATTTGCTGGCTGGGTGGGTGCATGTAAAATTTTTCCTGAAAAAAAAAAAAAATACGGAACACGGACTTTATCGAAAAACCTGGGAAAATGCCTATATGGGGTATGAGGGGTATATAGGTCGCCGGGCTTAACGGGGCTTGTCTATCAATAGAGTTATCTCCCCCTAGTTCCAGGGTGGGTGTATGTAAAAATTTTCCTGAAAAAATACGGAATACGGACTTTATCCTAAATTACGGGAAAATGCCTATATGGGGTATGGGAGGTATAGGACCATCTTGGGAAACGTACTTCTATACATTTGCGGTAGGGTTGTGGTGTCTCGTTTTACTCGTCTCGTCATTTAGAACATGATAGGAAGTGTCCCCGTGCGAATCGGTGAAATTTTTGAAAAAAGTCACCGAACCCCATGGATATAGTCCCATACTGAGGGTATAGGATCAATGTTTGTCCCCCTGGGAAACGTACTTCTATACATTTGCGGTAGGGTTGTGGGGTCTCGTTTTACTCGTCTCGTCATTTAGAACATGATAGGAAGTGTCGCCGTGCGAATCGGTGAAATTTTTGAAAAAAGTCACCGAGCCCCATATAGTCCCATACTGGGGTATAGGTTCAATGTTTATCCCCCTGGGAAACGTACTTCTATACATTTGCGGTAGGGTTGTGGGGTCTCGTTTTACTCGTCTCGTCATTTAGAACACGATAGGAAGTGTTGCGGAGCGAATCGGTGAAATTTTTGAAAAAAGTCACCAAGGCCTGGGTAGGCCCATAGGCCTATACTGCATGGCTATGGGTGTATAGGGCCATACGGGGTGGACATGTTGGAGTCTAGGTGAGTCCCTGGTGGTCCAATGGGGTCGAGTGAGGTCTTATTTTGAAGCTCTCGTGCAGCAGCATCCGACTGGGCTAATGGTTCGTCCGTGTTCAATAGTCTGCGCATGCGCAGTCTGGCCGTAGTATAGAAAACAGGCATTTTGGGTGCTATGTAGGGGTGTGTTTGGGTTAGAGATGGGCTAATCACGGTTCGAATGGGTCGTGTGAGGTGTCAAAGTGAAGCTTGTGTGGGGTAGAGTCAGAATGGTGTGTTTTTGAATGCAAGTCGCGTCAATCTGCGCATGCGCAGTTGGTTGTATTAAGTAAAGTGGCCATTTTGGGGCAGTACATGAAGGTGTTTGGGGTAGAGATGGACCGCTATGGGTCCGAATGGGTCGTGGAGGGTGTCAAAGTGAAGCTTGTGTGGGGTAGAGTCAGAATGGCGTGTTTTTGAATGCAAGTCGCGTCAATCTGCGCAGGCGCAGTTGGTTGTAGTAAGTAAAGTGGCCATTTTCGGGCAGTACATGAAGGTATTTGGGATCGAGATGGGCTATTCACGGTTCGAATGCGTCCTGGAAGGTGTCATCTTGTAGTTCTCGGGTGTACATTCCGATTTGAGGGATGTTCGCGTCATCTGTGACGTCATCGGTGACGTCATCGGTACGAGTAGTAGCGAAAGTGGACATTTTCGGGCAGTACATGAAGGTATTTGGGGTCGAGATGGGCTATTCACGGTTCGAATGCGTCCTCGAAGGTGTCATCTTGTAGTTCTCGGGGTGTACATTCCGATTTGAGGGATGTTCGCGTCATCTGTGACGTCATCGGTGACGTCATCGGTACGAGTAGTAGCGAAAGTGAACATTTTCGGGCAGTACATGAAGGTATTTGGGGTCGAGATGGGCTATTCACGGTTCGAATGCGCCCTGGAAGGTGTCATCTTGTAGTTCTCGGGGTGTACATTCCGATTTGAGGGATGTTCGCGTCATCTGTGACGTCATCGGTGACGTCATCGGTACGAGTAGTAGCGAAAGTGGACATTTTCGGGCAGTACATGAAGGTATTTGGGGTCGAGATGGGCTATTCACGGTTCGAATGCGTCCTGGAAGGTGTCATCTTGTAGTTCTCGGGGTGTACATTCCGATTTGAGGGATGTCATCTGTGACGTCATCGGTGACGTCATCGGTATGAGTAGTAGCGAAAGTGGACATTTTCGGGCAGTACATGAAGGTATTTGGGGTCGAGATGGGCTATTCACGGTTCGAATGCGTCCTGGAAGGTGTCATCTTGTAGTTCTCGGGGTGTACATTCCGATTTGAGGGATGTTCGCGTCATCTGTGACGTCATCGGTGACGTCATCGGTACGAGTAGTAGCGAAAGTGGACATTTTCGGGCAGTACATGAAGGTATTTGGGGTCGAGATGGGCTATTCACGGTTCGAATGCGTCCTGGAAGGTGTCATCTTGTAGTTCTCGGGGTGTACATTCCGATTTGAGGGATATCCGCGTCATCTGTGACGTCATTGATGACGTCATCGGTACGAGTAGTAGCGAAAGTGGACATTTTGTGGGTGCGTGAGGGTGAGTTTGGTGTAGAGATGCACCATCCTTAGTCCGAATGCGTCGTGTGAGGTGTCATTTTGTAGCTCTCGGGGTGTACATTCCAATTGAGGCATGTCCGAAGCATCTGTGACGTCATCGATGACGTCATCAGTAGGAGTATTAGCGAAAGTGAGCCTTTTGGGGCAGTGCAGGAAGGTATTTGGTGTAGAGATGGACCATCCGCGTTGCGAATGCGTCGTGTGGGGTATCATGTTGTAGCTCTCGGAGTATACACCCTGATTTCAGGGATATTTATAGCATCTGTGACGTCATTGGTGACGTCATTAGTACAAGTTGTAGCGAAAGTGGGCATTTTTTAGCAGTGAAGGATGTTATTTGGTGTAGAGATGGACCATCCGCGGTCCAAATGGACCGTGTGAGGTGTCATCTTGTAGCAACGCCCACCAACACCATTCTTAATGCTTCAACGCCCTGGTGAAATAGCTCAGAAGCTCTGATATTCCATGGAATTGTCACTAATTCTTCGAAATGCGGTGATGCCCGTCAACGCCCGTCGTTACACCTTAACACTCTAACATAACGCCATGATATAGACCAGAGAGAGAACACAACAGCAACAACAACAAGGATGACACATGAGAGAACAACAACAACAAGAAGTTTTTTTCATATAGTTTATTCTCCCCAATGTTACATCATACCCACGCTGGGGGAGCCGCGTTGGGTATATTTACAATTCAAGAAGATTCTTATCCAATCAGAGGCCACCATTTGCATGTTTCATATTCGTTCCTGTCCGTTAGATGTATTCTTGTCCAATCAGAAGTCTCCATTTCAGAAAGTGCCATCTGAACCGTTTATTCTAATCATCGTCGGGCAGGCCAGGATACCGTTGAGGCAACATATCCTCAGATAGTTGTTTGCGCATTCTGAGTATCTATCAGTGCGTGGGTGAATACTTTCATCCGATGGAGGTGGTGGTCAGTTTAACCACGAAGAACGCAACATTGGTCATTATCTCCACTATCCACTTGGTGTTACAATTCAAGAAGATTCTTGTCCAATCAGAGGCCACCATTTGCATCTGTCATATTCGTTCCTGTCCGTTAGATGTATTCTTGTCCAATCAGAAGTCTTCATTTCAGAAAGTTCCATCTTCGGCCATGTTCGCTTTGAACCGTTTATTGTAATCATCATCGGGCAGCCCAGGATACCGTTGAGGCAACATATCCTCAGATAGTTGCTTGTGCATTCTGAGTATCTATCAGTGCCTGGGTGAATACATTCACCCGATGGGTTGGTCGGTCAGCTTGGTCACGAAGAACGTAACATTGGTCACACTGTCCACTCTCCACTTGGTGTTGGGGCGTTGTTGTTGGGCCCATTCCAAGGGATCCACGGTGTTCAGTTTCTCCAGCATCGTCTCTAGCGACACTCGGTTAATGATGGTAAACGGTTGGTCAAATACCTGGATGTTACTGCTCGGGTAAAAGTATCGGACTTGGACTGTCTCCTTATGCTGCAGCACATAACCAAACGCCAGATTCAATTTGACGGCCGTAGTTTGATCTTTGAAGATGGCTTCCACGTAGCTAGGTAGACGGGCGAGGTCGGTCAGTCGGAAATTGTAGATATCTTGAATAGGGCGATGACGGTGGAAACAGTGCCGTATCATGGACCAATGGCGCCGATAGATGTCACTCACTGGATGGGCGCCCTGTAAGAGATCGCTAGGAACATTTATGGGCTCGTCTAGAAAATGTTCGATGTTGTCAGGCGTATGACTCGAAACCGTAACGGTGGTGTCCGGCGGCTGGATATCCAGGCTCTGAACTGTGGATATAGGCGGGCTCTCCTTCATCGCATCACCAGTGGCGTTCGTCTCTCCGGGTTCATCTTCACTGGGTCTGACCTTCCGCGGCTCCTCTTTAGTGGAAAGTTGTCGCGCAAACCGTAGAGACGGGGCATGCATCAAACGTTGGTGCTGTCTAAACCGACTGGGTCGTTTGAAGAGTCGACCACAATCATTACATAGTACCGTCGCACCCGCGTGAAGTACCCTCTCATGACGCAGTAAATGATCCTCCCTATTGAATGACCGTGCGCAGGTTGTACAAGTATACCGAGCATCGTTGTGGGTGGAGGCCTCGTGGCGTCGTAACTTATCTAGACGAGTAAACAGCTTCTGGCAAGTTGTGCAAGTGAACATCTTGGTGGTTGACAGATTGTCTGATGAAACGGCCAGGCCGCCTCCCTTTTATAGCACGCTAGCTGGTGATCTATTTTTAGCACACTCAGTTCAACTATCTCCAAGTCGAGGGCCGAACCTTGACATCTTCGGTAACATCCGTGTCTCTTCGGTCACCTCCGTACCGTCAACGATCAACATGTAGACATATAGAGTATTACGGCATGTTATGGTATTCATCAGTGCATGAGTGACGCATTCAGCCGATGGGAGTGGTCGGTCAGCTTGGTAACGAAAAGCGTAACATTGGTCACACTCTCCACTGTCCACTTGGTGTTGGGGCGTTGTTGTTGGGCCCATTCCAAGGGATCCACGGTGTCCAGTTTCTCCAGCATCGTCTCTAGCGACACTCGGTTAATGATGGTAAACGGTTGGTCAAATACCCGGATGTTACTACTCGGCTAAAAATATCGGACTTGGACTGTCTCTTTATGCTGCAGCACATAACCAAACGCCAGATTCAATTTGAAGGCCGTAGTTTGATCTTTGAAGATGGCTTCTACGTAGCTACGTAGACGGGCGAGGTCAGTCAGTCGGAAATTGTAGATATCTTGAATAGGGCGATGACGGTAGAAACAGTGCCGGATCATGGGCCAATGGCGCCGATAAATGTCACTCACTGGACGGTCTTCGTGTAACAGATCGAATTCATGACGTTTTACGTCGGCCAGTGACGTTTAACGCAAAAACAGTATAGAGAGAGTATACTATAATGAGCATAGAAAGGGTTGTTAAATTCGAAAATACATCCATTGTTAAACGTGCGGTCGATTAGCATCGATGCTTAGATTTTGCCTAGATTATTTAATACGTGAATTTCGGCACACTACAAGAGTTCCAATGCAGATGGCGGAAGACAAGTGCTCCAGACTTTTTTTGTTTTAACTCCCCTTGAAATGCTGCATCCAATATGACGTTGGGTACTGTACGGACACGTGGTGTGTTCGAAATGGTTTGATTGATCAAAGGACATAGCTGTATGACAATGGTATATATTAATACTGATCGGCACACTGTACTACATGACGAGCCAGTGCTTATTTCACGAGGACTATATTTAACTATGAAAATTATTGTTTTCAAAAAAAAAAAAAAATGTATTCATCCGCGGTGATGCGGTTTGGTCGCGGTTTTGGCGGTGATTCGGTCTCGGGAAAAAGCTTCCGCGGAGAAAAAGTAGTCCCTAGATAAAATGGTCCGATGGGGTCGAGTGAGGTATCAAAGTGAAGCTTATGTGAAGGGGCATCTAATGGGCTGGGTGTGGGGTTGAACTATCGGCCTTCTGCGCATGCGCGGTGGCCGAAGGGTATGAAAA